>JAPYZK010000300.1:0-60730 GCA_030522785.1 Platygaster equestris
AAAAAATTTGTGGAGTTCATAAAAATTTCTTAAAATGTCGAAATTTTAACACGGTTTGAAAATTTTCCAAAACTGGTGCGGAAATATTTCTAAAAACAGTGCGCAAAATAGCGTTTTGCGCACACTTATGTGTTCCGCACTGATATAATATATCAATGAAGAATGCCATTTATCGCCCACATTTCGTGCATGAAAAAGGGCCATCTTTGTGCATGTGTAAAAAAATGAAGTACAGTTTTTCTGTTTATAGCATTGTCACTCAGTGCATTGATAAATGATTTTTTTTTTCCAGCCTCATGGACATATGGAACAATCGATGCACCATCATCAGCAATTGATGCAGTCACCGCAATCGCACTTGCAGTCACCGCATTCTCGATCCATAACTCCTCAGCAGCACATACATCATCAGCCCAGCATCGAGGGTCATCATCATCATCAGCAGCAAAATCTTCATCAGCAACAAGCCCACTCCCCCCACATGCAGGCTCAACACGATCTCCAATCTCATCATTCCTCTCACATTCAACCGCACATGCATCACAGCATGCACATGCAAGCCCAACATCACCAGCAACATTTTCAGCCCCAACACATGCACCAGTCGCCTCCAATGCAAGATCATGAAAACCTTCATCAAGAGCAAAATCTTCATCAACAACAAACTCATTCGCCCCATGTTTATAATGACGACATGAATTATCAACATTATCAACAAGAACCTCTGCCCCACGTTTCTCATCAGGAGACCGATTTAGAGTCGGATGACCCGAGACTGTACATGCCTTATTCCGAGGCCAATACGAGCAAACCTTACAGGTGATATTTTTGTTCAGTTTTGTTTATTGATGTATTTACAATGTGTCTAACAGACCTGAAAATTTATTTACATTATTTATGAATGTATTTCAAAATAACTTCAACTTCGAACAAGGATGTAACAAGAAATTTCATTCGGCGGGCGGGGGGGGGGGGGGGGGAAGGTGATTTTCACTCGAAAGTAATTCAACAAATTTAAAAAGTAAAGTTTTATTAGACAATTATACAAACTTCCTAAATTCTGAGAATTTTCGTAAGTGTTTGAAATCTCTGAAATTTTAAAAATCCTCTGAAGTTTGAAATCCATGAAAATAGTCGAAAATCTTGAAATGTGTTGAAAATGTTCTAACTAAACAAAAGTTTTTCGAAATTTTAGTAATTCGTAAATTTTTGAAAATTTTAAGAATTCCGAAAACGGCCTTAATTCTCAAGATTTTCGAAACTTTATTAAATCTCTGAAATTTCTGCAATTTTTTCAATTTTCAAAATCGTCAAAATACTGAAGACTTTCCAAATTCTCTAAATTGTTGGAAATCTTGAAATGTTACAAATTATCAAGTTTCTCGAAATGTGAAGAATTCGTAAAATTTTCGTAATTTCAAGAATTGTGAAAATATTGTACATTTTCAGAATTTTTGGAACATTTACAAATCTCTCAAATTTACGAAAATTTTGAAATTCTCGAACTTTTCAAAATTCCAATAACTTCCGAAATTCTTAAAAATACTTGAAACTTTGAAAATTCTTAAAATTGTTAAAAATCTTGAAATTTTAAAAATATTTCGAATTATTAAGTTTGTCGGAATGTCAGAAATTCGTAAAATTCTCGTATTTCAAGAATTATGAAAATATTGTGAATTTCCAGAATTTAAAAAACTTTTGTACAACTTCGAAATTTTCAAAATTATCTAAATTTTGGATATGTTCAAACTTCTAAAAACTTGTAAAATTCTCAAAATCCTCCAAACTCTGAAAATTCCCAAAATTGTTAAATATCTCGAAATGCTGAAAATTTTAAAAACTATCTAGTTTATTGAAAACTTTGACACTCGTAAAAATCAGTATTGTTTTACTATGTGTTTTGCAAAATATACATTTCTGCAATGTGCTAGATTCTTTAAATTTCGCAGAATTTCGAAGGGGGCTTCAGCCCCCTAAGCCCCCTCCCTGGCTACGTGCTTGACTTCGAACTTTCATTATTTAGACATTTTCGGGTTATTATATTGAATATTTTTAATTTTAGAAAATTTCAACAAAAACAACTTCGGAATTTCGAAATTTCACGAACGCTTTTTAAAAATTGAAAATTTTCAAACCTTAATGCAATTTCGATTGAAAATTCGTATAAAAAAGAAAATGCCCCTACCTGATAAGAATCTTGGTTATGCCCTTGCTTGGATTTATTCATTTTGTTGTTCAATTTATTTTGCTGCAAATGATGATTGTTTAATGGATTGTGTCCCCAGAATGCCAGAGTTGCCTTACATAAAATCACCGGTAAACAATAGACGTGGTGCGAAATATGTGGAGAGCGCGGAAAACAAAGAAAACTCTACAGCTTCGGATTATAACAAACCTATGGTGGATGAAAGTTCGCCAAAACAGTCACCTTATGATTATTTCACCGATGACGGCCTTGCGGGAATCACTCCTCAGCCTGATAATGATAATGAGACTTGTTACGTGGACGCTTTCAACGCCCAGTTGCCCAGTTCCACGCCGAAAACGATGCATTTCGAAAAGAAAAATGACCCAGCGCAATATCATGTCGTTCCTCAACAGTGAGTTCCTATTTTTTTAACACATTTTGAGATGTAAAAATTTAGTGTGTGAGGTTTGAACGAATAAGTTTTTCCAGCATTTCGACTCATGAAGAAACCAGGTCTGATGGCGAAAAAAAACTCAGCACGATATTTGAAGCGACGAGAGAAAATTACTCCAACAGCTTTGGTAGCCACTTGGCATCCAATTTACAAACTATTGGAGAAGAGTGTACTGTTCAAGGTACAATATGAAAAAAAGTTTTCAGGGGATTATTTAGGTGAATTTTGTACTTTGAAAATTTCTGGTCGATTTTATGATGGTCAGTTTTTTTATTTATCGAAATTTGGTGTATATTCCGAAGTTTTAGGAAATTGAATGCATTTTTCATTAATTTCTAATAATTGTTGATATTTACTGGAAATTCTTTGAAATTATGATCTATTTTTGTTATCGATCTCCTAGTGATTTTAGTTTTTATAAAAACCGTATAAAAAATTTTTGAATGTCGGTTTTATAAAAGTTTTGTGAAAAACAATTTTGTTATAAAAATTTTTTTCAACATTTTTAAAAATATGCGAAAATTGTTCTAACCTTTTTTGGATCATTTTGCTTATGTATTTATAATACCATTTTCATCAGTTTATGAGGCTCTAGCTCAAATTTCGTTTCGAAAGAAATTGAAAAATTTTTTGGAGGCAGCAGGATTTGAACTTGCGACCTTTGCATCAGAAATCCGATGGTCAACTTTCTTGTACATCAAATCTATGTCAATTCGGTTGCTTATTTTCAATTTGAGTAGAAGAATTTTCAAATCCTATAAAATCATGTTTTTACGTTTTGTAATTGCTAAAAAACGTTACGAACATGATTTTCTATTCCCTTGTGTAATAAAAACGTATCAAATATTACTTTAATAGAAATTCCTTATATAGGAAGTTTTTTTTTATAAAAATTGCGAAGTTTTGATGAAAATGAATGTTTTACAAGAAAATTTGAAGGCTTTCAATTGTTTTTATAAAAAAACAGATGAATTATATGAAAATTCTGATAGAATTTAGAAAAAAATTTGTTTCATACAGTTTTCATAAAACCACTTTATAAAAATCGAAAATTTTATATAACTTTTATAAAATCGACCTTATGAAAGAACGAATTTTTATAAATAATTCGCTTATTTCATAAAAATTTTGCCTGTTTTTATAAAAACTACTATCACTAGGGTCGTCCAATCATTAAATTTAATAACTAATTCAAAATGATTTTCTTCACTGACAGCTATCGAACAAGGGACTCCGAACCAGCTGTACGAAGAGAAAATGCGCGCCAGGATTCAAGCGGTACATGCTCAGAGTCCTCGAACCGTGCAACGGAACGTGGACCAAATAACTTCCGACATTCAAAACAGTTGTGATTTACGAAAAACCATCAACTTTTCGCTCGACAATGGAAATGCTTCTGTTATGGCCGAAAGACCAGATGCCATGGATTACGAGGTCCCAGAACCCATGGAGCAAGTTGAGGAGCAGAAAATCGAGGAAGTGGAAGAAAAAGTGGAGGAAGAGGAGGTTGAAGAGCCGTTTGAGTTGCCAGAGGACATCAATCCATTCGACAGAAATCTCATTGCTGGATTGCTGAGGAAAATCAAGTTTCCCCAACCCCACCATAGAGACGGATACACCAGGTGGAACACGAATTTGAACAAAATCGTCCCTTCGAACATTCTTACGCTTGGTATGACTTTTTATACGTATGCATAGTAACGAGTTGATCAAAATTATTGAATTTAAGATTTTTAATTGTGAAATTCTTAAATATATGAATTATAGTAATATTAATAATGTATTTATTGTCTTTGGGCATGTAGCTTATTACGATATAGTGTACATTTTTTAATCTCTTGGTATTTATAGGGTATGTGTTGATGCATAGAATTCAGTTGTTTTTTTTGCCTAAAACAATTATTCTTAGAATTAGCACAGCTCTAGGTTTGTATTATAATTTACAATCTTGTAGTATTATGGTAAGATTCAAAAATTTATCCGATAACTTCAGACTGCTATTAAAAAACGCGCAATATTTTCGACATGCCAAATATATGAATTATAATTTGGTTAAACTCAGAATTTGAAAAGGAATGAAGTGAAATCGGTAAAAATTTTAGATTAATAGTTTTACAAGTATGGAAGGATGAAATTTATGTGCAAATTTGTTACAGGTAACCATGTCTACGATGTGGAAAGTGCTCTTGGAAAAGGAACATACGGAGCAGTTTTTAAAGCTGTCGACGTTCACACAAGTCGAGTCGTGGCCTTGAAAACTCAGAGACCAGCTTGGGTGTGGGAGTACTATATTGCGAGGGAGATAAAATCTCGTCTAACAAATCCTCACATGGTTCGTAAAAATTGCATTAGGCATTATAAATAAAAAATTTATACAGTAAAATATCCAAATTTTATGTAGTCGAAGTAATCGTGTTATCGATCGAAAAAATTTCTAACTGTTGAAAATTCAGTAAATTTTCAAGGAAAATAATGACGGAAATTTGAGGAATTTATAAAAGAAAATATAATTTTTTGTACAGCTTCGTGGATTCATGGACATTGACGTGGCGTACGTGGCAAATAATTGCAGCGTTCTAGTTTCTGAATTCTCGAAATATGGAACTTTGCTAAACGTCCAAAATCGAGTAAAACAAGCTACAGGGAAATGCATGGTCGAATGCTTGGCCATTTTCTTTGTGATCGAAATGCTGCAGATCGTGGAGTATTTGCACAAGTGTCGAATTATTCATGGGGACATTAAGCCTGACAATTTCCTGATGATGCATACGTAAGTAGACACGGAAATTGGCTAGTTTGAAAATTTTTTTAGCGTTTTACAAGTTTTTAATTTTAGATTTTTTAATTCGTATCATCAATTTTTGCATTTTTAGACTTTTAATTTCAAGCTTTTTTTCAAATCTGTTCGAGTTTCTAATTGGAGAAAATTTTTGTTTATATAGGCCTTCTGAAGATGTGAGGCCGACTATTCAGCTGATAGATTTTGGGTGCAGTATAGACATGAGTCTGTTTCCCGAGGATACCAAATTCACTCAAGTTATCAAAACTGAAGAATTCACATGCATAGAAATGCAAACTGGGCGACCCTGGACCTATCAGACCGATCTTTATTGCCTCGCAGGCTCTAGTCACGTTTTGTTTTTCGGCGATTACATGCGTCAGCCCACCTTCAGTCGTGGCCGTTGGTTCGTCAACTCTAAAATTCCAAGGTATTATCAATAGTTTCTTATAACTAATTTTCCGCTTAGTTGATTCTAAAAAAAAAAATCAGAAATAATTCATCAGAAATCCCTAGTGATTTTAGTTTTTATAAAAACCTTATAAAAAATTTTTATAAGGTCGGTTTTATGAAAGTTTTATAAAATTTTCATTTTTTATAAAGTGGTTTTATAAAGGTTTTAGAAAAAAAATTTTTTTCATACAAATTCTTCTTCAAAATTTTTAAAAATATGCAAAAATTTTTCTAACCTTTTTTGGATCATTTTGCTAATGTATAAACCCATTTTTCATCAGTTTATGAAGCTCTAGCTTCGATTTCGTTTCGAAAGAAATTTGAAATTTTTTTGGAAGCAGCGGGATTTAAACTTGTGACCTTTGCATCAGAAATCCGATAGTCGACTGTCTTGTCCATCGAATCCATGTAAATTTGGATGCTTATTTTAAAGTTAAATTGAAGAATTCTCAAATCCTATAAAATCGCGTGTTTTTACATTTTATAATTGCTAAAAAACGTTACGAACATGAATTTCTATTCCTTTGTGTAATAAAAAAGTATAAAATATTACAATAAGAGAAATTCCTTATATAAAAGAAGTTTTTTTTTATAAAAATGAAGGTTTTATAAGAAAATTTGGAGGCTTTCAATTGTTTTTATTTAAAAAAACGGATGAATTGTATGCAAATTTTGACAGATTTTATGAAAAAAATTTTTTATAAAGTTTTTATAAAACCACTTTATAAAAATCGAAAATTTTATATAACTTTTATAAAATCGACCTTATAAAAAAAAGAATTTTTATGAATGATTCACTTATTTTACAAAAATTTGCCTGTTTTTATAAAAACTACAATCACTAGGGATGTTGAGAAATATTCAAATAGACAGTTCTGAAACTAATGCAGAATTCTTCAAAAATATCATTGACGTCTTGAAACTTCTCCAGGATTACCTTAATATCCAAAAATTTTTAAAACGCATGTTAATTTTAATAAGTCATCGAAAATTGGAAAGAAATGTTTGAAGCACTTGAAAAAAAAGGTGCAAAAATAAATGTAACAAGAAAATGGTTTATACAAAAAATTTTTTTACAGATACGCCAAAAAGGCAGCTTGGGAAACTTTTTTTACGGAACTGCTGAATATCGAGTCATGTGATAAATTACCAGACCTGGCTAAATTAAGGAACGTAATGGAGGAAGCGCTGTCGCAAAGTCCCGAGAAAGATCAAAAACTTAGGCACTTGTCGAATCTCCTCAATAACCGATAACGCCTAATGCGACGATTAATTTATGCGAATTTAACAATTGGAAAAGCCATTGTTCTCGGAGGGTTTTTTTGGTTTTTCAACTTGTATGATTTTTGCTTTTACCACATTTTGATGTAAGGGAGGAATTCCAAGTTTTAACAAAGAAAGACGAGTCGAAAAAAAGCGTATCTTTTTGAAACAATGAACTGGGTGTCTATAGTTGCAATAATTGTTGATCGACAGTGTACACAAATATGGGTTTTTTTTTTGTATCTTGAAGGTTTCCAAAGAAATTTTTTGTGTCTTTCAGACCACTTATTGCAAAATCATAAAATTGACGAAAATTGCTTATAGGTTAAAATGTGACGTGTTGATAAATTTAATAAATAGAACTAGGGCGTTATTACCGTGGCGAAACTGAAAAATTTTTCCCAGCGTTTTTTATGACAATAACATAGAAGTAATTGAAATTGGGAACATGATTTTTTAGCTAGCAGGGATTTTGAAAATTTCTACAATGTTTGAAATTTCTTTGAATTTCAGAAACATTGAGGCAGTAAATTGGCAAATGAACTCAAGCCAACTTCGAAAATCCAATGATCACTCGGAGCCACTCAAAAAATATTTGTAATGCATAAATCAGTGTTCAAAAATTTGTTGTTAACACTTTCAACATTTGTTGGTGTTGACACAGTTTTGACAAATCATACTTCACTAAAACAATGGAAGGTAATATACAAGTTGTATATTACCTTTTATTGTTTCGGTGTAATATATCAATTCTTGTAACATCAAATTTTTTGTAATTTCTTTAAAATTTCCATAGCTAGTATTTTACAACTTCCAGAATCCCCAGAATCGTTAGTGTTCCTCCATTGACTGATGGTATTCCAAAAATGTTTGGGATGTTCACATTCCCAGAATTTTGAAATACCTTTATTTGTTTAAATTACAAGAAATATCAAGTGTTGTAGAAATCTTTTCTGTTTCTGAAATTACGACTATCATTCGTTCAGAAAACTGGAAAAATGTAAATTATTCAATGTTATTGTCATGATTAAATTCGTTGAAAGTTACTATGGCAGTAACGCACTATTCCTATGACTGCCGCTATTCATCAACTTTTATTAGATGTTCTTGCGTGTATTTAAAAAAAGAACCTGCCTTAACTTCATCTACGATGCGCTGAGCAAAAAGTGCATCGGAAAGAATTGATGGTTTTTCAATAAGAATCGTTGCTTAATTAGCGGTATTTCAAGCGTCAAATTAAATTGTCATTAATATTACACGTAAAAACCACTTTGGAAAAAATACGAGTTCAAAGACGAAGGATTTTTTTTATTGTAAACGCAAATTTGAGAAGACAGATTGGAAGTAATGTTTAAAACAGTATTTTATATGACACTTTCATTTTGTGAGAAATACTATTTCACTGTGTTTCGGTACGAATATCGTTTTCAATGTCCTGTTTCATTATTTGTAAGTTTTTTCAAAAAAAACTTTGTGACTCAGTAATTACTTGGAGCCACTTGAAAAAAAAATTGTTTTCTGTGCAAACATTGAACCTTTGAAATTTGTCGTTTCTTTTAGTTACTGACGGTCAAATTGGACTTATCAATTATGCGAGTTTTGATGCCTAAAATGTAATTTTCCTTGTATAATAAGTGGGGCATTTTTGTTGGGTCGAACCATATAATTTGCAGAAACGAGTTGGTAGGTAGAAGTGTATTTTTCACCAACGAAAAATAAACATACTACATTTTCGTTACCCCACAAAAAAATTAATATGTACTGTTAGAACATCGTATATTTATAATTATACTTTACACTTTAGCTTTTCGATTGTAAACGAAAGTCCGATTGTAAAAATTAAAAAAAAAAAGAAAAAAAAAAACAATGTGAAATAAAGGACTAAGTTGATAATTACAGCCGAAATTGCCGATTTTATTAAAAAAATTTCCACCATCGTCGGAACTTGGCGATTTTTTTTTTTGTTTGTACAAATAATCCTGGATATCGACTCCCAGAACGAATTCATAGGAACCGCCGATAAAAATTTGAATAACAATGAGATTACGACAAAAAACATAATTTGTAAAAAATAATGCACTACGTCTCTAACAGAAAACGATTCTAAAACTGACTTAATAAATACTCAGATCCGTAAAAAAGTGAATGTTTGAAAACCTTCACGTTTTGTTGCCGTAAAATTTACGATTCAGAAGATATAGCAAGAGGTTGACATTGATCTTGGCCTTGCCGAACATGTTCATAATTGGAGCTCCCTCGTACTGGAGTTGGAGCAGCTTCTGAATGTCGATTTCAACTTTTTCTATTTCAACCCCCATGAATTTTCCTCGCACCATAAAAATCCCATTATTCTCTGTGGGGCTGATCTCGAAAAGAAGGTTCTTGAATTGAGATTGCGGCAAGCCATCGACTTCCAACAGGATTCCTTTTTCATGAAGTTTCACAGCCGTGTACTTCAACGTCATTTTTGATTTCAGTTTCCCATGGTGGTTGTTCATTTTTTTCAAAGCGTCACACGTTCTGCAATAACCGATTTTAGATCATTGAATTTCACCATCACAATCAAAAATCGCTATTTCACAAATTAAAAAATAACCAAATAAAAAAATCATAAATAAACTCACCCTTTTCCAGCATGCAGATTTTCGAGACAACGTTGTATGTACTCGTTGTAATAATTTACTTGATCTTTGTAGTATTTTTGCTTCTCTTCTAGCAACTGCTTTGTCAACTGCAAAGTTTTCAATTCTTTGTCACGCAAGGCTCGGTATTTTCCTTTGTTGCAAAGATCCTTAGCCACGGCCGTTACGATGTTCTGGTAACCGTCTTTCCGCGAGACCCAACCACCCAATTCGAGTTTGTTCAAATAATTCCGAAGCTGGAATTTGCAGCTGTGTAAAGGGGAACTGAAAAACAACGATTTTTCGAAAATAAATTTTCTTCGTTTCCCAAAAAATCATCGCTCGTTTCTTTCAAACAAATATTCCCCTAGTGATTGTAGTTTTCATAAACGCAGGCAAAATTTTTATAATATCAGCGTACTATTGATAGAAATTCGTTTTTTATAAGGTCGATTTTAAAAAAACTTTATAGAAGACAATTTTTTTTATAAAACCTGTCAAAATATTCACACAATTCATCAGTTTTTTTATAAAAACAATTGAAAGCCTCCGAATTTTCTTACAAAACCTTAATTTTTATAAAAACTTCGTAATTTGTATAAAAAGTTGCATATTTTTATACAAAAAACTTTCTTGATATAAGGAATTTCTCTTCTAGTAATATTCGATACATTTTTATTATATCAGGGAATAGAAAATCATGCTTGTAAAGTTTTTTAGCATTATAAAACGTAGAACCATATGATTTTGAAGGATTTGTAAATTCTTTGACTCAAATTGAAAATAAGCATCCAAATTAATATAGACTCGATAGACAAGAAAGTTGACTATCGGATTTCTGATGCAAAGGTGGCAAGTTCAAATCCCGCTGCCTCCAAAACATTTTTAAATTACTTTCGAAACGAAATTTGAGCTAGAGCCTCATAAATTGATAAAAAATAGTAGTGTATTTACATCAGCAAAATAATCCAAAAAAGGCGAGAAAAATTTTTGCATATTTTTAAAAATGTTGAAAAAAGATTTTTATAAAACCAGTTTATAAAAAATGCAAATTTTATAAAACTTTTATAAAACCGACCTTATAAAAATTTTTATAAAAATTTTTCAAGAGGTTTCTATAAAAACTAGAATCACTAGGGTATAAAAACAATTTTTTTATAAAATCTGTCGAAATATTTATACAATTCATCGGTTTTTCTATAAAAACAATTGAAACCCTCCAAATTTTCTCATAAAACCTCAATTTTTATAAAAACTTCGCGATTTTTATAAAAAGTTTCATATTTCATAACAAAAACTTTCCTAATAAAAGGAATTTCTCGTATAGTAATATTTGATACATTTTTATTATACAAGGGAATAGAAAATCGTGTTCGTAACGTTTTTTAGCAATTATAAAACGTACAAACATTTGATTTTATAGGATTTGTGAATTCTTCAACTTAAATTGAAAGTAAGCAACCAAATTGACATAGATTTGATAGACAAGAAAGTTGACTATCGGGTTTCTGATGCAAAGGTCGCAAGTTCAAATCCCGCTGCCTCCAAAACATTTTTAAATTCATTTCGAAACGAATTTTAGGCTGAAGCCTTATAAACTGATGAAAATGGGTATATACATTATCAAAATGATCCAAAAAAGGTGAGAAAAATTTTTGCATACTTTGAAAAATGTTGAAAAAAGATTTTTATAAAAAATTCTTTTTTATGCAACTTTTATAAAACCGGCCTTATAAAAATTTTTATAAAAACTTCTCATAAGGTTTTTACAAAAACTATAATCACTAGGGTCCTGTAGTCATTCAAAAACACTAAAAAAAAATCTCACTTTTTTAGAGAAATACTCGTCGTCGTTGTGTTACAACTTTTGAAATCGTAAACTTTTTCTTCCACTGGCGACGAACAAGTTTCCAGTGCTTCAACCAAAGAGTCGCCTTGCAAGTACTTCAACACAGAAACTAGGAGTTCCTTGGTTTTGATAAAAAGTTTGTTCAGACTGACGTCGTTTTCAGGCACCTCGAATTTGTTAGTAAGAACCAGGCAAACTTCGGTTTTTCCAAAACACGCAATGTTCGACTCCGGTATGTTTTCGTTATCTGAAATATGCAAATAATACCTTAAATCAACTGTTCTTCAAATTTTCAATCGACACCATTTCATAAAAAGCAACATTCTTCTCACCGACTCCCAGCAAAGTTGTAATGGTTGGTGGAGGGCCCAAATCGTCCAACAATTCATGCAAAGGGTCCGCGGGATCGGGAGCTATTTCATTCTGATATTCGACGACCAAGTGATGAGTGTCACGAATTTCCTGAAGGCAAAACAAAAATATCAACAATAAAAATACTAACATACAAAATGCATCAAATTTCAAAATAAAAAATATTTCACCTGAAGTGAAATATAAATTTCTGGTTTGTTTATCAACGTTGCTTCCGTGTATTCGTGAATGCAAAAATGCGAATCGAGCTCTTCGATTTGACAACACTGCCTGAAGAAAGTCTTGAATTTCTCGTGACACTCGATGATGAAGGGATTCAAACACACCAAATGCGTCGCTTCCTCTCCGAACTGAAAAGATAACACAATTTCATAAATTTATTCATACAAATTCCCCAAAAAACAAGGTAAAAAATTTACGAGTAGAAATGCTGAATTGCGTTTTTAACTTTTGCAAAATTTGTTCGCTCGACGAAAGTAAAAAAAAAATAAAAATCTTTACCCCTTTTTTCGAAGCAGCGAATTGCAGTATTTTGGCGATGCTCGCCAAATTTCTTCTTTGATCGTTGGACAAAGATCTGTCGACGGGAAGAGTGATGATGTCGAAGGCGTCGGGCGCCACAATAGCGGCGTTGATGAAATGATAATAAATCAAATTGCCGACGACTTTGAGGATTTCTTTTTCCGGTGCTTGCGGAAATTTTTCCATCAAGGTATCGTTCAAAACTTTGGCCATGTACAACATCCCGTAGGGTATGGAATCTCTGGATGCAATGATTCGCGAGAGAAGCTCCAAAACCGTGCTTTGCAACAAACGAATTCCGTTGTTCAACCTCGACTGCACTTGCTCGTATTGCAGGGCTTTTTCTTGGCTCACAGTATACGGAAGATCTCTGTGTTTTAAAAGCACCATTTTCGAATACCCGGTTTTTTTTTTTTTTTTAGTACAATTATAAAATTCGGAAGGTTTCGACAACATAAACAACAATATGAACTAAAGAAAATACTAATACTAATATTAATATAATACTAACGCTACTGATTCTAGTTTTTATAAGAACCTTATACAAAGTTTTTATAAAAATTTTCATAAGGTCGGTTTTGTAAAAGTTTTATAAAATTTGCATTTTTTATAAAGTGGTTTTATAAAAGTTTTATTAAAAAAAAATTTTCTTTCAACATTTTTAAAAATATGCAATAATTGTTCTAACCTTTTTTGGATCATTTTGCTAACGTATATACCATTTTTCATCAGTTTATGAGGCTCTAGCTCAAATTTCGTTTCGAAAGAAATTTAAAAATGTTTTGGAGGCAGCGGGATTTGAACTTGCGACCTTTGCATCAGAAATCTGATAGTCAACTTTCTTGTCCATCAAATCCATGTCAATTTTGATACTTATTTTCAATTTGAATTGAAGAAGTATTCTAATTCTATAAAATCATATTTTTTTCCGTTTTATAATTGCTACAAAACATTACGAACATGATTTTCTATTCCCTTGTGTAATAAAAACGTACCAAATATTACTATAAGAGAAATTCCTTACATCGGGAAAGTTTTTTTTCATACAAATATGAAATTTTTTATACAAATCGCGAAGTTTTTATAAAAATAAAGGTTTTGTAAGAAAATTCGGAGGCTTTGAATTGTTTTTATAACAAAACAGATGAATTGTAGAAAAATTTCAACAAATTTTATGAAAAAAATTTTGTTCATCAAGTTTTTGGAAAACCACTTTAGAAAAATCAAAAATTTTATACAACTTTTATAAAATCGACCTTATAGAAAAACGAATTTTTATAAATACTTCACTGATTTTATAAAAATGTTGCCTGTTTGTATAGAAACTACAATCACTAGGGAATATATTATAATATATAATATACTATATTATAATATATAATACTCTATTACATTATATATATTATACTATATACATTATAATATTATACTATATTATAATATATAATGTACCAATTATAATACAATACTTATACTTACGAAACTTCTCCAGTCTCCATTTCCAACTGATTCCTCCAACACTTGTAAATATCAACAGGATTCGTTTCAATCGTTATCGTTTTATCAGCCAAAATTTTTTCGATCACCGGACCAAGAATTTGTCTCAACGCTCGTTGCCCATTCAATTGTTTCGCGTAATTCAAGGCCATTTTCAAAACCAGGGGATTCCCTGTCACGACTTCTGATGGTTTTTGGAATTTACACCTGCAAAAACATCATTTATTCTCTGTAAAAAATATTTTTGCAAATTTAAAATATGTATAAACTAGCGTCACCTTATTTCCTCGCGCAATGCAGTCCCTAGCAGTTTGAGCAACAAATGTTCTTCTCTTGTGTTGGAACCAAAATTAAACAGCGTCAAAATGGCATTCTGAAGAAATTTCGTCGTTTTGCTTTGGGGCAGAAGGAATATTAACTTGGACAAATAAAGTGGATTTGTTTGCAAAGCGTAAAACAAATGTTGGTATCCTTCCAATCTTTTTCGTCCTTCTTTCGTCAAAGATTTTAATCCTTTGTATGCCGTGGATTCGCAGAATGAGTTTTTGTGCCCTTTGATGTTTTTCTCTTTTGTTAGGTGCTCCAAATTTTTTCCATGAGCGACGACGTCCTATCCAAGTGTCCAATAATCATTATAATCGAACAAACAACAAATATTTCAATTGTCTTCGAAAACAGAATTTATTCGCTATAAACAGAAAATTTTGTTTACCTGAAGAGTCACTCGATTCTGGATCAGCAATCCAATTTTTATATCCATGCCGTCCAATTGTTGGGAAAGATTTTGATTGAGCTTGATCGCTTGAACAACGTCACTCTTTAATTGCTAGAACGATAAAAATTCAACAAATTAAAATTACTCAAACTTTTTTATCCGAAAAGTTTGAAACTGACTCCACATTTTTTTGTTTTTGTTAAATTTTTTGATAAAAAATTCGAAGTCCATATGAGTAATTTCATTATATTATATAACAATTATTATATATATGTGTATATTTATATTTATTTATTATATTTATAATAAAATATAATGAATATGACAATACTAATAATAATAAATAAGTATAATAATAATACTAAATAATACATAAATATTCACATTGCAGTAAAAATTACCTGCATTTTGAGATCTTTATCATAATCATCAGCATCGAAATGCAAGATCGTGGAAAAATGCCTGACGACTGGAAAAGGTGGTTTCTCTAGACGCAAAACCAAATAATAATCTCGCCTGACGACATAGCCACGCCACAAAGCTTGAATTTTGATGATTTTCTTTTCCTGAAGAAAAAAAAAAAAAGATGAATTTCGAAAAACATCAATTTAAAAAACAGGAAACGAAGAAATGAACATTTACATGCTTTTGATAATAGTCCAAAGAACTCAATTTCTGGTCAATTCCGTTTCTCGTGTTTTCCCTGGAATGAAACTTTTCGCCAGACAATTTTTTCCACCAATTTTGAATTTTCACGATTTTGTCAATGTTATCATGAAAATACTCGTATCTATCGTTGATTTTTTTACGAAGCAAATATCCTCGAGCGCGTGCTTGCAATTTCACCCATAAATCTTCTGTCGCTTTTTCCCAAGCCTCGATACTTTTTCCTGTAACGACCCGATTTATGATTGCCTGTTGAGAAAATCATCTATTAGTACAAAAATGAAATTGAAATGAACATTTCTAAATGACTTGATAAATTTTAACAGAAAATTTGTTTTGCAATTGTATTTATAACAATTCAAAATTTTTTTTCTCACTTATATTTTTACTGTAATGAAAACTGAAGTGATAACAATTTCCTTGAGCAGTTGAAAAAACTGTTCTCAAGTAAATTAGCCCAATGATTGTAAAAATTTATTATTCATGTATAGAAGTTGTTTAAAATGTAAATAAAATGGAAAATTTTTCACACCTGTACATCCGAGATGTTTATGTAACGACTGTTGTGAAAATTTTCTGGACAGTCCCAGGAGTAAGTGCTCTCTTTGATATTGAGGTAACATTGATTTCCTCCGTGCGTGGTTATGAGAACCCAAGGACATTTATTGTGCTCCTAAAAATTAACAAAATAAAATGATTTCAATCAAATATTCAAGAAACGAAATTCTCTAATTTTTCCACAGCCTCGATAACCCTGAAAAAAGTACAACCAATAGCTGACCTTTTTCTTTTTCATGTTCAGCAAATCTTTAGTGCATTTCTCTTCTTGATTTTCCGTCAAAGTCAATTTCGACTGCTTGAAATGCCGAAGGTAAGTCACAATTTTTTGAACGTCATTTTCATCGATGGCTTCATTCAAATGGGAGAGAATAGAACACACTGAAATAAACAAAATAAAAATTTTGCACAATCTCATTATAGTTAACTTAAAAAAAAATCACATTCAATCGTATTTAATAAAATTTCATGAAACTGCTTACAATTATACTAAAATCATCAAATTCCATAATATTTCACAAAACATCAAAAACCAACGGTAATTTATTTAACTGACGATTTTTAAACATTTGGAAAATTTCAGAAAATTCTACATTTGTATTCCCATTTTGTCTTTTTCGGATTATTCAATTAATTTAAACATTGAAAAAAAGATTGTTAATGAACTTACTTAATTCGGCATGCTCAGCTTCATCAAAAACAATTTGCAAAACGTAAACGATGTCATCGATTGTGACAGACTGACGATCTGCTTCGAAGAGTCTTTGGAGTGACTTCATATACAACGGTGCATCAGCAATATTTATTGGTCTCATCGAGTCCAAAAGATGCGAGTGATCTTTCCACAAATGTGGATCCTTCAGAGCATCAATAACGCCTTGTCGATCGTTATCTTTGACAGTGTCGTAAAGTTGTTTAAAAACACGTGCCGCTGAAAATTTTAAACATTTTTTAGTACGCGAAATCGACACAACTTAAGATATAGAATATCGACCTACAAATTCTACAAATTAAATATATTAATATTTTTTCAACTATTAAAAAAGTGAAATTAAAGATTTTTCTCAATGTCTATACAATCATTCAGTTTTCCGTTTTCTATTAGAAATTATTGCGAATTCTTCGGAACTATTGAAAAATTCGCCAAAACCCTAGTGATTCTAGTTTGTATAAAAACCTTATACAACATTTTTATAAAAATTTTTGTAGGGTCGATTTTATAAAAGTTTTATTAAATTTTCATTTTTTATAAAAATTTTTTTTTGACATTTTCAAAAATATGCAGAAAATTTTCTGACCTTTTTTGGATCACTTTGTTAATGTGTATAACCATTTTCCATCAGTTTATGAGGCTCTAGCTCAAATTTTGTTTCGAAAGAAATTTAAACATTTTTTGGAGGCAGTGGGATTTGAACTTGCGACCTTTGCATCAGAAATCCGATGTTTAACTTTCTTGTCCATCAAATTTATGTCAGTTTGGATGCTTATTTCCAATTTGAATTGAAGAATTTTTAAATTGTATGAAATCATATCTTTTTTCGTTTTATAATTGCTACAAAACGTTACGAACATAATTTTCTATTCCCTTGAGTAATAAAAACGTATCAAATATTACGGTAAGAGAAATTCCTTTCATCAGGAAATTTTCTTTTATAAAAATATGAAACTTTTTATTAATATCGCGGAGTTTTTATAAAAAAAAAAAAGGTTTTACAAGAAAATTCGGAGGCTTTAAATTGTTTCTATAAAAAAAACAGTTGAACTGTAGGAAAATGTCGACAGATTGCATAAAACCACTTCATAAAAATCGAAAATTTTATATAACTTTTATAAAATCGACCTTATAAAAAAACGAATATTTAGAAATAATTCACTAATTTTATAAAAATTTTGACTGTTTTTATAAAAACTACAATCACTAGGGAATTTAAAAGTATAAAATATAATACACAATACAAAAATATAAAAATAAAATAAACCTTAGTTTCGATAGCGTTAAAATCGTTCCACGATTTCCATGACGTAGTTTTTTTAAATAAATAAATTCATCATACCATCATTCGTTCCAAAAAGTTCATTGACTTGATCGACGCATTCTTGAATTTCCTGATATGACAACATTGGCCGACCTGGACTGTACTTTTTCCTTTTCTGCAGAGCAATTCTTATCGCCTGATGATATTTGTCTTTCAGATGACTGTATAACACCTTTAATAAAAAATTTCGATGTTTAATCGATTCTAGCATCATCAATTTCACAGACTCTGTGGCAATTTTTGTCATATTTTTCTACTCACAGTGAGTGGAATGTCGGGGTTCGATAATTTTTTATAAAACGAGTCTGCGTCGTTGGAGCCAAAGTTTTTCGAAACATCGGCGATTGAGGTCAAGACACGGACACTGTCTCGAATGTCTTTGTATGACAAATTTGCCTACAACACGAAGAAAAAATTTTCAAGGAATGTTATCAATTTTTGTGTATTAAATAGTTCCAGTACTAAAAGGAATTTATTCAAGGAACGTGGAGAAAGAAAAAGTTGGACAATAAAAATGGTTAGTTATGAAAACATTGATTCTAAAACATTATCTTCATGTTTTTATAAGTTCTTGTACATTTCGGAAAATAAAAATAAAATTAATATTTTTTTACAAATTTTTTCTACATTAAAAAAAAATGAACAAATAGGAATTCTAAAAACGACAACGGACCTAAAAACCTTCAAAAACCTCTCAATTCCATCGAAAACTACCTGAAAATCTTCGCGATCAATTTTGAGTTCTTCATAATACAAAGGCATGGCAAAACTATCCAGCAAATTCTGGAGATCCAATTTCGGATGCTTCAAAGCATTGTAAAAATCATTCCTGCTTTCATTTTCCAAAGCTGCGTTAACGAGGTTGACTGCAATTTCTCCTAAAAATCCACAAAAAATGGTTAAACAAAATTTTGAAAAATGAAACCAACAGTATAAAACACTCACTTTCGTAAGAACCAGATGAAATGTCATTCGCATTGTCAATTGCATTTTGTAGCTTTGTTTGCAAATATTGAAAATGCTGCGAAGAATGATCTTTCCATTCTTTCGTCTCAAAAAGATCTGTCACTTGATTTCTGTACAGCTCATCGTTTTCTTTACGAATACTCTGAAAAATTACAATTTGTTCAGTATCAATTACGACTACTCAGTAATTGCAATTACAACAAATTACCTTCAATTGCAAGTATGGAGACTGTAAAGCATGAACAAATTTTTCATCGCTCGTTCTGACGAGCTGTTTTATTCTCTCGACAGCACATTTCGCTGCAAGAAAAAAATTTACAAATTAAAAATCGAACGGTTCATATTTTCGCATTAAGGATCAATTAATTTTCCAGTTGCTTTCAATAATGAACGAACCATTTACGTCATTGATGTGTCCTTGAATTTCAGCTTGAGTTAAAAGTTGGTCGTAAGCATCTGGGACATAACTGTCATTCAATGACTGAAATGTACAGAATAAATTGATAAAATTTTCAAATTTCAAAACTTTCAAATGGAAGAAGAATATTACTTTAGAACTTACTCTGTTCAAAGAAGTTTCGACTTTTATTTCTTTTGCTTGTAGCAAAGTGTCGTAATAAAGATTCACGTAAGAGGGTTCAACATTTTTCAACTGCGCCAAATTGTTTTGCATTTTGGATAAAATAGATTGTTTGTCCTGTAAATTGTATGTTAACTATTAAACTTCACGAAAATACATACAATCTTAATCTACGTAAGGGTGTCCAGAAATTAAAGTTTACCAATGCAATTTTTCTGATATTGTAATAATATTATATAAGATATTTTCTATATTTCTCAGTAAAATAAAATTTTATACCTTGTCAGAAAGAGACTGATCAATAGCAATAACTGCAGCATGTAAGGCAGCCGTATCGCCAGCCATACAATTTGTGAGCAACCCCCCAATTTTCTGGAAAGAAGGCATCTGGATCCCAAGTTTCTTCAGTTCCTTCGTGACTGCATCTATCTCTTCATCTAAATAATAAAAACTCAAATTAACATTTTTCTGCATACTTATCAAAATAAAATAAAAATATTCTCATATATTAATTCAAATATCAATAATTTTAAGAAATGTATATAGACTACATACTCGTAAATTCAATTCTTCCATACAAATCTTGAATTTGGGGCGCTTTTCCTTGTTTGAATAAATGTGTACTCAAAGCGTGAATGCAGTATATCAAACGAGGCATGTTTTTCTTGTCATAAATGTCTGTTGTTTCTGGTTGGAAAGTCTGCGATACATGAGAAATAAATATATTAATTTCCCTATTAGATTTTATACCAGCAAATTTTGAAGACGTTTCAGAATATACCACTGGCAACTCCATTTTTTTCAAACATTTCAGAAAATGATTGATGTTGTCTGTGTGTCGAAACTGAAGCCCTGCCACTAGGTAACGCTTTTGTTCAATGTCATAAATTTTGTTGAGTGGGAGGATGGATGGTTCGATGAAATGGCAAAGTTTGGCCAAATAGACACCATTGCGTAAATTCTCTTCCAATTCCGTCGTCGGTGGTAGCTGTTCTTTCAGACACGCTTCCATCCATCTAAAAGTGCATCAGTTGGTTTGTCATATAAGAATTTGATGAGGGAAATTTCTAGCTTATTTTGTGAATTATTTTTGCAATGTGTGGTCTTATAACACTTGTATAATAATTTACTTTTTGGCTTCTTCGAGATGACAAAGATACTCATAAGCCAAAGTTTTTTCCCTCTCCTTATCTATGTCCGCTGCAGTTTTTCTCCCTTTTTCTTCTGCAAAATTAACAATATTTATACCCATTTTTCAATCAAGCAATAGTAACAAAAACGAATATTTAAAATTTCTATATACAAAATAACTTTTGATTGCTTTGATATAGATAAGATAATTTACACATGAAAATAATTTGACTAAATTGTACCTATAATGCCCATTATTGACGTGTCTAACAATAAATCATTCGTGATTTCTTGACATTCTTTGATATTTTTCTTCCCCTTTTCTTACACCCAAAAAGCACATAAAAACGTCCCCACTGAATAAATTTCGGACAAAAAAAGGCTTAAACTTATTTGACAATCACCACTTGGACAAATTTCCTTTGAAAATAATTATTAAAATTGTTTTGTTATTATTATATATATATTTCATAGGTTATCAATTCCGTCGTAACAAAGTCATGTGGATCTCACCGTTCCCATTGAAAATGTCAGATCTATCCAAGTCTTTCATTTTGCAAAGCAGAACTTGGCGACGAAAAATAAAAATATCAAATGTTATACATCTTGTTGAGACAATTAAACGATCATGAAAGTACGTTACTTCACTTTTAAAGTTGTACATATACACAACAACAATCATTAATACCAACCAAAGTTGACAATTAAATAATAATAATAATAATAATTTGCACGTGTTTTTTTAGGGGAAAGAATGTTTCTTACTAGACGTTAGCTTGCCTGCCTATCACTCACTATCACTTACCTATATATAATATATAGATATCAGTGCTGCCTATTCCAACTAGGGTTGTTTAATTCCATGTGAAAAGTGCGTTTTGACCACTGATCTGTAATATACACTGGATAGCTGATGGGATAGGTGGGGATGATCCCAATTGAACGTCGCCATTAAATACATATATAGATATATAATGTTCTTGGTCAGCCATTGTAGGTATTCGGACAGGACATGCGCGATAGAGCAGCGCGAAATTCAAAATCAGCCATTTACCCCGTGTAAATTTAAATGTCGCGCTGCTTTAGCACGTTGGGGTCAGAGAACTAGTGGTGGGGGAATAGGAATCAGCTATCCAGTGTATTTTACAGATCAGTGGTTTTGACGACACTTGGACTGACTTGCACACTGTTGGATACTGTTTGACAGCAGACAGGGATGCTGATGCTGTGGTTGGCGCTTTATTTTCAATAATAAATGTTTCCTAAGGAAAAATCATAAGAAAAAATGTCTACAATGGCTCACAGCAAGAAGAGAGTTTGTTACTATTACGACAGTGAGTAAAAACACCCGAAAAATTGTATTTTTTACAATTTATCTGAAAAACCGCGCTCATGTGTATTCTGCTTGTGTCTGATCGAATTTTTAGGTTGCCCGTATTAATTTGGGCAAAACACATCTTTGAAATTGCATATTATGCTTTAGCTTGCCTTTTTCTATAAATCGTTTGAATTTCGCGGATTTTTTTTGATTTTGCGATAAAATGACGATTTTTGGAGGCTTAAGTAGAGAGATCCGTAGGTGTCGTTTCGGACGACTGTAATTTATGAAGCAATAGCATCGCGGCCATTATTATTTCTACGGTCGCGGGATTTCGCATAGAATCTCTCGGCTTAACTGCGAAATTTTCGTATAAGTCGAGTTTTTTTGGATTTTTGTTCGTAAAAACTTTTCTGCGCGTGACTTATAATTAATTTCAATACAGGAACTCTTTTTTAAATATTCTTTATTTCGGAAATTTATCGGTTAATTTGAAGAATTTTTATTGCTCTATTCTGTTCATATTTTTGTCTAAAGATTTGATAAAAAAAAAAAAAAAAATGGAAAGAATTCTGAGTGTCTGTAAATTATTTTAAAAAATTTCGAATTGAAAAAGTTTATAAATTAAAAGTTGAGCATGTTTATATAAATGATAAACATTTATCTATTAATCCACGTATATGACTATAAAAGTTTTGAAATTCAAAATCTGAATAATTCAGTCTCAAATTTTTTTTATTGGCATATTTTAAAATTCAAAGACTTCTAACGTTTATTTAAAACTTTCACAATTTTCTTATCTTGATCTCAAGTTTTGAAAACTAAAAAAAAACACAATTTTTAAAATTTGATAACTGGAATTTACATATAAAGTTCACAACTTGATGTTGAATCTAAAACTTCAAATTCTAAAATTTACAAATCAGAAAATGTTACAAATAATAATTGAGTGAATAACAAAAAAAAATTTGCTCAATATGTTCAGGTGACATCGGTAATTATTATTATGGCCAGGGTCATCCCATGAAACCCCATCGCATACGTATGACGCACAACTTGCTCTTGAATTATGGGCTTTACAGAAAAATGGAAATTTATGTAAGGAAGACACCAGGTTTTTCAATTTTCAAGAGTATCGACTATTTTTGATAATTATGTGTTTTTAATTTTCTCCAGCGCCCTCACAAAGCCACTGCTGATGAAATGACCAAATTTCACAGCGACGAGTACATCAGATTCCTGCGATCAATCAGACCAGATAATATGACAGAATACAATAAACAAATGCAGCGTTGTAAGTTTCCTTTTTTTTTTACACAAAAAATATACGCCAATATTTTCTGATCTAGGAAATCAGGAAATTTTCTTTATTATGCATTAACTCATTATAATCCAGAAAACCTCTTGTTTTTGTCTGCTCTTCAAGAAATTTATTTATTGTGTGTTAAAAATTTCACTTGAAATTTATTTATCTTATACGAAAAAAGCTGAGCAATTCAAGATAAATAGAAGGCAAAATCTTTATAAGCAACAAAGATAATATTTCAGTCAACGTAGGCGAAGACTGTCCAGTTTTCGACGGACTCTACGAGTTCTGTCAGTTATCGGCTGGTGGCTCGGTAGCAGCTGCTGTAAAGTTGAATAAACAATCATCCGAAATTTGTATCAACTGGGGCGGCGGTTTGCATCACGCGAAAAAAAGTGAAGCTTCTGGATTTTGCTATGTGAACGACATTGTCCTTGGAATCTTGGAGCTGCTTAAATATCACCAGAGAGTTTTGTACATCGACATTGACGTTCACCATGGCGATGGAGTTGAAGAGGCTTTTTACACGACTGACAGGGTCATGACTGTTTCCTTCCACAAATATGGAGAATATTTTCCCGGCACCGGCGATCTCCGAGACATCGGCGCCGGAAAGGTGACTGAAAATCGAGATACGTTGGGGAATTCAATGATTAGGGACAGAGGCGGACGCAGAAAAAATTTTCGGGAGGGGTTTTCAAAAAAAATGTTTCTTAATTTTCGAAATTCCTGGAATGTCGTAATTTTTGCGATTTTTAACATTTTTAAATTTCTCGTAATTTTCAAATTTTTTGGAATGTGTAATGTTTTCGTAATTTTTAAAATTTCAGAACTCTCGAAACTTCCAAAATTTTTGTAAATTTTCGGATTGTTTGGAATACTCAAACCTTTGAATATACAAGAAATTTTTGAAATTCTCAAAATTTTTGAAATTCTCCGAATTTTTAAAAATTTTATAATTTTTGACATAGTTGGACTTTACAAAATTTTACGCATTCTCAAATTTTTTATGTTTATCAGATTCGTTAAGAAATTATAAAGCTTTGAAAATTTGAATGCTTTCCTAGATCTTTAAAATTCTCAACATTTTTGGAATTTTCGAACATTTCAAAATGGCTATAATTTTTGAAATCACTGGAAACGTCAGAATTTCTGAATTCTCAATTTTTGACATATTCGCAAGTTTTCTGGAGTTACAAAAGTTGAATAATTTTTCGAGATTTTCTTAATCTCCAAAATTTTCAGTTTTTTCGAATTACTTGAACATTTTAAAATTAACGAAATTTCTAGAATTATAAAAAATTTGAAAAGACCAAATTTTCTAAAATTTCACAATTTTTGATAATTTCGGACTATCTACAATTTTCACAAGTTTGAAGTTCCTAATTTTCGAAATTCATCTACAGTTTTACAAAAATTGAAAAGTTTGAAATATTGAATCTCTAAGATTTCAAAGCACACATTTTTCCACTTAAAATTTCTAATCATTTCACTTACAAAAACAATCAATCTTCTTTAAATTTCGGAAGGGGTTTCAACTCCACAAACCCCCCTCTGCGTTCGCCACTGATCAGGGAAAACAAGGACCAAGTCAGAATTTTTTTCTGGAGTTGAAAAAAATTTCAACTCGGTAAATTAAAGTAAAATTTTTATCACATTCTTAAATTTCCCTGGAAGAAATGTCTACAATTTGAAATGTTCAGCATTATGTAAATTTATAATCTGATGCATATTTTTTCATGAATTTTGTAGGGAAAATACTATGCGGTGAATATTCCTTTGAGAGATGGCATGGATGACGATAGTTACGAATCCATCTTTGTGCCCATTATTTCCAAAGTCATGGAAACGTTCCAGCCTTCAGCAGTGGTTCTACAGTGTGGTGCTGATTCTCTAACCGGTAAAATATTTTGGTTCGCAAAATTTTACAATTATTTCAAATAGCATTATTTTTAAATATTCTTTCTTATAATTTTTTCAGGTGATCGACTGGGTTGTTTCAACTTGACAGTGAAGGGGCACGGAAAATGTGTCGAATTTGTGAAAAAATACAATCTACCGTTTTTGATGGTTGGTGGTGGCGGATACACTATTCGCAATGTGTCCAGATGTTGGACGTATGAAACTTCGGTTGCCCTCGGCACAGAAATCGCGAACGAACTTCCATACAATGACTACTTCGAATATTTTGGGCCTGATTTCAAACTCCACATCAGCCCATCGAATATGACAAATCAAAACACTACGGAGTATTTGGAAAAAATCAAGTACAATAGATTTTTTCATTTAAAGATCATATTTTCATTGTGGAATGAGATTTAATGATGTTTCTGGTAAATTTTCAGAACAAGACTGTTTGAGAATTTGAGAATGCTGCCGCATGCACCTGGAGTTCAAGTCCAGGCAATTCCAGAAGATGGGGCAGTTATCGAGGACTCGGAAGCGGAGGAACGAGTCAATTCTGACGAAAGATTGCCTCAGCGAGATTTAGATAAAAGGATACAGCACGATAACGAGTACAGTGATAGCGAAGACGAAGGTGAAGGTGGTCGGAGGGACAACCGATCGTACAAGGTTTGTATTATTACATTGTTTCGATGGCGTTGAACACTTCCTGAATGGAGTTAAGGAGTGTACAACTTTGAAAACTTTGATAAATTACTTAAGATTAATTTTGTTTTGAAAACGTTTTGAACACGAAAAGATTGAAATGAAAATGTTTTAAATACATGTACAATGTATTTTTGTGCTTGAATTCCAGGGAGCGAGAAAACGACCGAGGTTAGAAAAAGGACAAGAACCCATGGAGACAGATGTAAAGAAAGAAGACGATGTCAAATCAGAAATCAAAGGTGATTTGCAATATATTGTCTTTCTAATATTTATTTAGGAGTCAATTTGGAAGAATTCAGTCTTGTTCATTGATAATTTATCAAAAGGTTTTTTTTTTTATTACTTTTAATTGAACTTTCAAATTTGGGCATTTTTTCAAGCAAAAATGTTGTTTTTGATTTTCCAAAAATGTCCAATTTACATGTCTGACTCTACAGTTTTTGGTTAACATTCAAATTTTTTCAATTATTGTAATTGACGAGACTCATAATTATCATTTTCTTAATCCGTTTTTTTTTAATTTCAAGACAAATATACAGTTTTCTTCTTCATAATTTACAACTTTTAGTTTTTTATTATAAGAACGAATCGTTATAGCTGTGAAATTTTTCATTTCCACAGATGAGAAAGACGAAAAATCGAGTATCACGCACGAGGAGGTAAAAAAGGATGCAACAAACCCCTGATAAATGCCGAGCCGTTCATGCACGTCGAGCGTGGAACTTAGAAAAAAATGGATAAATCAAGAAAAAAGTGAAAATCTGTCAGCCACAAATCACCAAAAAATTACTACCAAATGTCATGTCTCCCATACTCAATTTTCGTAAATAACAAGACGAAGTTTTCTGGTTAAAAAATATTGATTCTGTTTTTTTTTTTTTTTTTTTTTCGTTGTCTGAGAGACGCGTTGATTCATGTGTACATCATATTTATAAGTACTGCCTTGTCTCTGTAAATACTTCCATTAATAAGAGTATGAAATCCATCAACAATACGGAGAGATAACTGTAATAACACGACATTTGTTCTTGTTTTTGAAGTAAGATATATATTGTGCTACGAATAAACGGATCGTTGCTTTTAGAGTACAAGGGGAAATCGTGCGAAATAGGTACAGCGTTTATGCTCTTTTTACATGAGTTTTGTGCAATAAAGATTCTTGATTGCTCAAAGTCTAGGCCCAAAAGGCATAGACTCCGAGCATGTTGACATGCTTCTTGACGATACTTTTAGATTGTTAAACAGACAATCAAATTTTGTTGCATTTTTTACATACGCTGTACCAATAGAGCATTCTATATTTTGTGCTCTAAAAGCACTGCGTTTACCTGCAGTATAGCTAGAGCTTTTTTTTACGTACAAATTGCATAATTTGAATTTAGGAAATTTGCTTATTATGATCCGTTATGAGAGTCCATTGAATTTTACTGCTTTGAGAAAACATATTTTAGATGGATTTCACTTGAAAATGGTCTGATCTCTTCTGCTCAGTTCTAATCAACGTATCTTTTTTGAATCATTTTTGTAAAGATGAGATACGCTGTAAATGGTGGACATTTTCTATGTTATATTTTCCAATCAGATTTTTGTGTGTATTTATGTGAACAGTCTGTTTCCATTGTACTCGGTAGTCCAAATGAATGATACTTGGCAATAATCATATGCTTATAAAGGCTTTTGAATACATATTTATAAGAAAATATAGAAATTCACTACAGTAAGCAAATGTATTTTCATTGACCTCTAGTTGTACATGATTACAAAAAATGCTGAATTCGTACCCCGATTTACAAAAAAAAGTCGTGCTTTTTTTGTCTAGTTTGTACAATTTCATGACCGCGGTACATTCTCCGTTTTTTAATATATTATATTTTGATAACAGCCGTTGAATTTAAGTCATGATAATTTTTACATTATCGTGTCATTGGCGCCATTTGAAGATATCTCCTAATGAATTTTTCATGAATGAAAAACATTTGAATATCCTGGATGGTAGAGAAGAGGAAGATCGAACATGATTTGAACCATTTTCGTGCACTTCCGCAATTGGCTCAGTTTGATCAAATTCCAAATCATTTTCCAGTGCCTACAAAAATTTTAAATTTTGACATTTTCGTACCTAGGAAACACGTGGGATTAACAAAATATGCGGATTTTAAGTATTTCAGCAGCTCACAAAAATTTATCAATGTTTTTAGCATAGATTCATCGTGTATATTAAAATAATATACCGTTTCCGTGTTTTTGTTGCGCAGTTCTCCTGAAACAAGGCTTTGTTTTGAAAATTTGAAATTTTCGATCCACGACCTCAATCTGGAATGGGCGTTGTCTTCTGAGTATTCCAGTTTTTTTACTTTTGGCAAATGTGCATGGTCGGAACTGTATTCAGTTTCATTATCACGATTCACGTAAATGATCTTACAATCTGTCTGCATATCCTAGGAAGTGAATGTATCGCTATAACATGCTTTCAATAGCAGACACAACAGCAAAACTGAATGTACAATCAATAATTTTTATTACTTTCGTGCTTTTCCTCCTTTTTCTCAAGCGCTCGTCAAATTTGTTCTCTGAAGAAAATCTGTTGACATGCCTTAAAGGAATCCTGGAACTACTTTCTTTTCTCAACGTCTGCCTGCACTCGACGTACTGAAATTCAAAAACAAATTCGATTGTTGTTACATAATTATACTAGCTATTTCTACAATAAATCTAAATCTAGTGTTAACAATTTTTATTAAGATCGATTTCTAAAATTATTTCACGAATGATCATTAAAATACCTTTTTCACAGCGTCTTGCAAATCGTTTATCCAAGACTCGCTGTCCCCGTTCTCCGAGTACAAAAGCAGCGTCTCTTGCTTGCAAACGACTTGAAACAGCCTATTGCTAAGGATGCGTTCAATTTTGCATTTGTTCAGTGGAAACAAGCAACAAACGCTCAAAGAAGTTTCTGGGTCTCCTTTGCAATAAAGCAAACTGTCGCTGAGAAGGATAAAGTGTCTCCGAAATGACGAATTCCCTTTTCTAGAGACCCTCATTAAAGGTCCTTGTCTAATTAATTTTCTTCCAGGTTTTACCAAGTTTATCGAACTTGTTATACGTTTTTGCAGCTCGAGAATTTTTTGCGCATTCTCATACTCTGCAACCAAGTCATTGATGTGTTCCGCGACTTTCTCAATTTCCACCAAAGAAGCTGGAATGAAACCACTTTTATACTGTTTTTTTCTAATTAAATTAGAAAAATAAATTCAACGTAAGATTGTTATAAAAAGGGTTACTAACCTTGCAAAGATCTGTAGTCATTGCGTTTGGGAGATGTGTGGCGCAAAACTTCGGTCAAAAGTAGTTTGTATCTTGGCACTCTCTGAATAGGAGTTATCAACAAAGAGGATAATTTTCGTGCGACTTCGGGTCTACTCTCTTGATTTGCTATTAGTTCTGCTACCAAAGGATTTTCTTCTTCGATTTCCTGATGAATAATTGTTATTAATAATCCGATGATAATTAATTATTGAATTATTAGTAAAATAAATCCACTCAGTTATCAAATCAACTAAATCCAAGTTTGATAAATCTTATATACCTGTAATGCCAGCAAGGCTCGTTGATAATTATAAGCGTAAACTGAATACAACTTGAAAAAAGGAGCGATTTTGAAAAATGCACTAGCCACATTTTCAATGTTCTCATGCAGTTCTTTCAAGAGTTCTCCGTTGACATTGTACAAAGTTTCAATATTTTCAAACAGTGTTGCATATACAATGGGATTCAGTAACTTCTTTTCTCTGATGGGCCTCATGAAATACTGAAAGTAATGCATATTTTCAAGCATGTTTTTTGGGTGAAACTTTACAAAAGCTACCGTTTTATAAAAGTTTTTAGAAGAAAGAATGAGGAATTTTTTGAAGTTGAAAAACTTCCAGCAGTTTAGAAAGAACATTCAAAATTATTATGTTTTTGAACTTTCAACAATGGTACGAAAGTTTGAAGTGAGATCTTGTAAATTTTTCTGTTTTTTCAGGTTTATGAAAAGAAAGTTTTATCGTACCTCCATAATTAACTCTAATTGTCGCAAATACGTAACTTCGGATGTGAGAATTTCATGAACAACTTGAGATCGCAAGTTCTGCTGCTTTTTGGCCGAGTTTTCTTGTTGAAGTTGATCCAGGTCTCGTAGTACTAAAATGCAGTATTTATGAATTACCCTGCTGGGTCACGAGCAGTGATATAAGATTGCATATTATTGCCTAAGATTGAAATTTCAGAAGTTTTGAAAATTTTCGCAAATTTCCGGTGTTTTTGAGAATTTCTACAACTTTTGAAAATTTCTAAAATTGTGGAAAATTGTTTAAGTTTTTGAAAACTTCTAGAAATTCTGTAATTTTTGTGAATTGCTGAAATTTTTCAAATTCTGTATTATTTTTGAAAATGTTCGAAATTTTTTGGATTTTCGAAATCCTCCAAAATTTCCAAAATTGTTGGAAATTGTTGAAGTCTTCGGAAATTATTAACTTTTTGGAAATTGTTGGAATTTTTTCCAATTTTGTAAAATTTAAAAAAATTTTCCAAAGTCTTGAAAATATTTAAAATTTTTTCTTGTTGGAATTTTTCAAATTTTGTTAAATTTTTGAAAATGTTCGAAATTTTTTGGAATTTTTGACTTCCAAAATTGTTGAAAATTGTTGAAGTCTCTGGAAATTACTCAATTTTTCAAAATTGCTGGAACTTTTTACAATTTTGTAAAATTTTTAAATAATTTTTTCCAAAGTCTTGAAAAGAGTTAACATTTTTTCGAATTCCCCGAATTTTTGAGAATGTTCAATATTTCCAAAATTGTTGAAAATTGTTCAAGTTCTCGAAAAATTTTGTAAATTATGTAGTTCTTGGACAGTGTTGGAATTTTTGAAAATTTTCCAATGTTTCGAAAATGGTTCAAATTTTTGAAAATTTTCGGAATCGTTAAAAATATACAAAATTTATGTTCAAGTTTTCGGGAATATTCAGAAATCATGTTATTATCAAAAACTCCTAACATTTCTGAAAATATGTGGATTTCGTAAAAATTTTTTAAATTCTTCAAAATCTTAGAAATTTTTGGAAATTTTAGAAATTTTTGTACATGATTGTTAAAAATTGTTGATGTTTCTTTAAAATTCCTAAATTTTTTCAACATTTTTAAAATTTTAATTTTTAATTCAGGATATTTGAAAGATTCTGATCGCTGTAATGGTAATGCAATAATATGCAATGTTATATCATTGCACAACCTTGCTAATGACCCAGCAGGGTATTGAAAGGTTTGAATGTGCATGATTTCAAAATGGAATATCAATTAATTAGGATATAAAAATATTGATTTATACCTTTCATTCTAGTTCTTGTGGTCAAGATATTCCTGGTAGTAATTATATCCTTCAATTCAGAAGAAAGGCTTGGTTGTGGCGTTCTCAGAGGATCCATATTTTCTGTATTATTAAAAAAATGTGTAAACAATACTTTCATGGAAAATTACGAAAAATGTTGTAAAAAATTTATCAATCAGAATGTACAACAGGTAGCAAGAAAGTATTATCAACAATTAATCTTGTTTCCACTTTGTCATGTTCTTCAGTTGAAGAATACGCGTGACACATGTCGCATTATGCATGTATTAGTTATGAAAAAATTATTTAAATAATTTTATTTGTAACTTACCGAACATGGACTGCTACTTTGATTTTGTAGTATTGCCCTCAGCATGGACTAAAAAAATAAGAGCACTGTAAAACGAGCCGATAGTATTACTGCATATCATTAAAGTTAATTCAAGTTTTGTTGTGTATAAAAACGATAAAATGTAAAATGTATTAAATGGTATGAAACGTCACCAACAACCGCCAAAACGTAAACTAACGGCCATTTTTAAATTTCTCTCACACCGAATTTTTAAACTTTGCCCGTTGTTGTTGTTGTGTTTTTGGCGTTGGCTCCGAAAGGACGGGAGTGTGCCTTACGCCAGTAAACATTGCCCGTACTGTTGACAAAATTTTCTTCTATGCATATATAATTTTTTTTTTATACAAAATTATAAGAGACTTCTTCAACTGATTTACAACTAAGACATTACAATTCTGTCAGATTAAAAAGAGACAGACTCTGCCGAACACTTAATATTAGACAGAGACAACATTTGTGGCTGGCAACAATACAGTTACTGTTTTGGAACACATATATAACAGTACATTTGGCAGGGAGTAAACTTCCTCAATTTAAGAGCGTTAAATTTCAAATGTTTGCTCATGTCTGCTTATACTTGCTGGTATTTGCTTGGTATTTGAGCGTTGGGTGGCGTTGGGTTTTTATGAATTGGTTCATGGCAGTTCATGGTGGTTCATGGTTTTTATCCGCGCAATTTGGACTACTCTCTGAATAAAAAAGTGAAAAAATTGTATTTCAACATAAAAACAATTATATTAATTGACTCCTCTGGAAAAGTTGAATTCATCCGAACTTTTTAACATATTTTATACAGTTTAAGAGATTTGTTTACAATCGGTCCGATTATTTGTCGTTTGACATCCATCCGTCAGCGTGTACAAACTACAAATTTGAAAGCATTGTGAGTAATAACATTTTCTTGCATTTTTTCGATATGAAGGCTAATTTAAATAATGCACGTAATTTTCCCATTTTCCGAATGATGATTTTGTGGTATATATTACTATGATCTTTGGAACTGGAAGAAACAAAATTTACTCAACAATTCAATAAAAGATGGTTACTCAGTCATTGAAGAAGCGGGAAAAGGAAGATGAAAGACTAAATTCGCGGAAACAGAGTTGTAGTTGACAGCAAAAACCCAAAGAGCACATCAAAATTTGGTCCAAACATGACCCTTTTATTGGTCATTTCTGGGGTAGCTGCTCCAGAAATGCCCAATAAAAGCGTTATGTTTGGACCAAACTTCGAGATGTGCTCTCTGGAAAGTATTCTTGGTTGACAGTTTTTTATTTGCATTTTATGCCATTTCCAAGAATTTCCATAATTTTTTATATCACTTCACATACTTTTTCAAAAATAATAAAAAATTGACAAAGTTGTGGATATTTTTCAGAATGGTTCAATGTTTTTGAAGATTTTTGAAATTTTCAATGTATTTTTGAGTATTTTTCAGAATTGATTATTATTCGTTCAAGAAAATTTTTTTTAAAATTATATTATTTTTTATACTTAGAAATTTTTAGTATTCTAAGTAAAAACTTATGATGACTTTCATATCAAATTTTAAGCTTGAAATAATAATACTAATATTACTTTGATTTTTTCAGAGTATCAAAATGTTTACCATGAAGGAACACATACTCGCTGAAAAACTGCAGAATCTGAAAATTAAACAAGACTACGAAAAAAATTACTCTAAAATCAATGGAAACATTTCTCCGCCTTTGACGAAAGCCAATATTCAATGCGTCCCTAAAACCAATTTGGATAACCGAGGAAAAAAAGTCGAAGCAACTTCTTCTACAATTGCCAAACCTTGCATTCCTGGCAATTTTGTCAAACCAACGATACAACATTCCATAGAAATCAAGCCAAAACAACCACCAGCTCCAAAATCTTTGCCCCTTGAATCACAAAAAAATTCAACTCGTCCACAAGGAGGACATGGAATTCAGAAAAAAGCGGAAGATTTGATGCCTCCTCCGAAAATGATTCCAACGAAACCAACTGTTCATCAGCAGACGAAAAGTGCCTCACATATTGATGAAAAAAAATGGACCATTGAAGATTTTGATATTGGTCGACCATTGGGAAAAGGAAAATTTGGGAATGTTTACTTAGCTCGAGAAAAAAGAACAAAGTACATAGTTGCCATGAAGGTGTTGTTCAAGGAGCAAGTAAAGTCAAATGAAGTGGAGCACCAAGTCAGAAGGGAGATAGAAATTCAAACTCACTTGAGGTGCGTTGTTGGACTGTTTTGAAGTGTTTACAGTAATTTATTGTAATGTAACTGAAAGTTTTAATGTATGCATTTGTTTTCAGACATCAAAACATATTGCGAATGTATGGTTACTTCCATGACGATAAGAGAATTTACTTGATCTTGGAATATGCTCCCGGAGGCGAATTGTACGCTCTTTTGAAGAAGCAACCGAATTATAGGTTGGATGAAGCAAGGTGAAGCCAGATTGCAAAAATTTTGATTTTTCGTTATTTTTTTAATTCGTTTTATTATCCGATGTGTGGTTTTTATTTTTTTGTATTCATTATTTTTGTTCTTTCAGAAAATCTTTGTTCCAATTTAAGTATTTTTTTTTTTTTTTATCTTTGCCTACAATGATCCTACTATGTATAAATTCCTTTTCTGAAAACTTACCATAACTCATGATTTCACAATTAGTATGGTAAAATCGTTTTTTTTAATATGCTCCCAAACTTAAAGAAAAAAGTCAGCTTTGTAAAGATGAGAAATTACAAATGATAAGCTTAAAAAATATCGAATTCCCACAGGTTTTGATTCCAGTGATTCCTGGCGATGACTAAATTCAAAATTTGTAAAATTGGTGTTTATTAGAGTGCTAATTTTGATTCTGAAATGCTTGTTTTCAGGACTGCAACTTTCATATATCAGGTGGCTGATGCTTTGAAGTACTGTCACAGCAAAAAAGTCATTCACCGCGATGTCAAACCAGAGAATTTGCTGATTGGGTCGAACGGAGACTTGAAAATTGCCGATTTTGGCTGGTCCGTCCACGCTCCTTCGTCTCGCAGAGAAACCTTGTGCGGCACATTGGACTATTTGCCACCGGAAATGGTCGTCGGAGGAACCCATGATCACTCAGTCGACCTGTGGGGAATCGGGGTACTCTGCTACGAGTGCTTGGTTGGCCACCCTCCATTTTTTTCCAAAACCTATGACCAGACATACGCCAACATCAGGAAAGGCATTTTCAAATGCCCTGATTTCATGAGCGACGGCGCCAAGAGTCTCATAAAAAAGGTGCCCTTCTCAGTAGAAAAGTATTTTTCGTTATTTTAAATTTGATCCGATGTTTGTAATTCAAAATCGATGTTTGTAATTCAAATGTTATGTTAATGCCACGTTTATACATTTGGAAAATACTTGAGATGAAAAATACAAACTAGTTTCAGAGAATTCAAGTTACAAGAGTTGATCTAAACAAAATTGAATAATTTTTGAAAGTTGATGTATGATTCATTTACTAATTTCCCAAATTTTGACTGACATATTTGTATAATCTTTTAACAAATTTTTTTGTTTACATTATTTCAGTTATTGGTTGTGAAACCAGAGCAAAGACTTAGTTTGGATGGTATCATGAAGGACCGCTGGGTTTTGGAAAATCGCCAAACTGCACCACAAAAAGTGAAATAGTATAATGGCAACTTAAAATCATTCAAATTTATGTAAATATTAGAACCTCATAACGAAGCCCCAGCCAGTGAATTTCAGAATAAGTTCAGTACTGCGTTCAATAGTTCTATCATTCTTCATCACTGACTTGAATGGGCCCATTTATTTTGTATGCATGCTATCAAAAATAAACGTTTGTTACTTATTTCATTAATAATTTTTTCACGTTTTTTTTTTTTTTTGGTTTTTTTAAAAAGCCCGCTCGTAGTTTCATGAAAACAAGGTCTGCATTCGCGTTCATGAATATCCCCATCTCATGAGAAACTTCAAAACACTAACACTCTTTACTTGCACTGACATTTGGTATTCTTGATTAAACACCGTTCAAAAAATACTTTTCGGTTTGTGAGAAAAATTGCTGATTATGCAGACTTTTGAAAGTAATTGTATATTTTGTAAAATCATCCAAGGGGAAGCTCCTGGAGATATTATTTACCAGGTAATTGAAAGTAACCTCTAAATCTTGGGTGCTTATTCAAAAAATTGTTTCAAATTTTGCAGGATGAAAATGTAATATGCATAAAAGATATCAAACCAGCGTCAACGCATCATTATTTGGTCATGCCGAAAACTCACATTCCGAATGCCAAGCAACTGCAAAAAAATGATGAAGAAATTTGTAAGTCAAACTTTTGAACCTTTTTTTTTTATCTTTAAACATTTTCTTAAAATTTCGTAATTTGCGTTCAAAAAAGATGAATGCTAAATTACTGACCATAAAAACAAAGAACTCATAATGTGCAAATTGTCTTAGATTGATTTTTTGCATTTTTTATTGAATCCTTTTTTCGCAGTCGATAGGGTTATTTCTACTGTGGAAACGATTTGTCAGCAACAAAGTCTTGACAGAGAATCCGTGAGAACGGGATTCCATTGGCCACCGTTTACAACAGTAAATCATCTACATCTCCACATCATTTCACCAGTAGAAAACATGAGCCTTGTACACAAAGCGATGTTCAAACCTAATTCGTGGTGGTTTGTCAGTGTGAGTTGTAATTTTCAATCGAAATAAGTTTTAAAGAGTATTCGGACATAACAGAAAAATTTAGTAGTTTCTTGCGTTTGAACAATTCAGATACAAAACCATTAAAGTTTAGGAATCAGTTTTTGAAAAAAACCAGTCTTTTTCATAAGCAATTCGTAAAAGTCACGAATAATAATTCGATGCCCCAAAAAGATTACTCGAAATAAAAAAACGTAGTGACTTCCATTAACTTACAGCTTTATTTATTCCAGACTGACTATGTGAAATCTCGATTGAGTTCCATGCAAAGTTAAAGGTATTTATTCATCATACAACTAGGGACAGTTTTATAATCTCTCCAAACAATAACATAATAAACTTGGATTTATACTAAAATGTCTCTCATTGTTCTATATGACTTCGCCAGTATTTCCCAGTAGGAAAAGTAAATTCGGAAATAGTTCCATCTTTTATTTTAGTGGAATATCCAGGCATTTTTGGAGCCACGTATGAAGCACGTTCCATAATTACTGGATTTTCAAAATGCTCGTGCTGTTGATCGATGTACTCGATAATTCGGTTTTGAGTCGTTCCACTCAGAGAAACAAAATCCCACATCTGCAAGTGTTGTACCATTTCACAAAGACCAATTCCACCTGCATGAGGACAGACAGGCACTAAAATTAGAAGAAAATAACATGGTTTAAAAATGTTTCCAATTGTGCATTCGCATATTCCATGAATACTAAATTCCGATTACCATTTAATTTCCGAGCCATCAAATAAACCGACAAAATCTCATTGACTCCTCCGATTCTCGCCGAATCGATTTGGCAAAAATCCAGAGCTTTAGCTTGCAACATCTGTTTGAATATAACTCGATTCGCGCACATTTCCCCAGTGGCAACTCCGATTCCAAAGGGTTCCAAAGCCTTTGCGATCGTAGCATGACCCAAAATATCATCGGGCGAAGTCGGTTCCTCGATCCAAAAAATCTTGAATTCCGCCAACTTTTTCATCCATCCAATGGCCTCTTTGACGCCCCAAACTTGGTTGGCATCCACCATGAGTTTGTTTTCCCAACCGATCATTTCTCGCATCAATTTGCATTTTTTGATGTCATTTTCGAGATTTTGACCGACTTTGATTTTGAAAGCTGTGAAACCGAGATCCAGGTATTTCTTGCAAAGAATTTTTGTTTTTTCGTCGCTGTATCCGAGCCACCCAGTTTGCGTTGTGTACGCGGGGTAGCCGGTTTTTACAAGTTGATCTTCTCGTTGTTTTTTGGTTTGGGCGTTTTTTCGGAGTAAATTTATGGCTTCTTCTTTTGTGATTACATCAGTGCTGAAGGAAAACAGCAATGTCCAGGAGTTTTATGTATGAAGTTAGGGGAGGGTTTTGTAACTGAATTTTGGAATATTTTATTACGTATCTGAATTTTTTGAAACTTATATGTGTGATAGACAAATTTCAGATAATTTATAGAATACTGGAACTTGAATTTATGTCATCGTTGTTTATTACATGTATCGAAAATCTATGAGTGAAACTAATTCTTCGGGTGATAAGTCGGATAAAAGTTTCCATAGTGGTTTTTCTTCGATACGAGCCCAAAGATCCCAAAGAGCATTGATAATGGCTGCTGTTGCCAAATGAATTACTCCCTTTTCTGGTCCGATCTTTTGTGAAGAACGAAAAATCACTGCCAAATATTTTCAGGTGTACCCCAGTAACTTTGATTGAAAATCTTTTATGATCTTCAAATTCTATGAGATTTCATTTTCTCGAAAGGTCGACCTTATTAAAATCTTAAGAGATGTACGATTCTTGTTTGGTTGATCTTGTGAAAACCGTATAAGAAAATGCAATCTCATAAGGAATTCGAAAATCTTATAAGATTTTAGAAATTCCTATAAGAATCAAAGTTATTAAGGTATTAGTTTATGTTTGAATTCAATCGAGTTTCGATAACAAATTTCAACTGATTTTAACGCATTTTAGACCGATTTCTCGTCCGATGCAATTCTTTTACTTTTGCCTTACCCAACGTATCTGCGATTCACTCGTTAGTTTTCGCCAAATTGAAGCGAAATCGGTAAAAATATCCTGTAATTTCAGTCCTTCTATTAAGTGAAATATGGACTTACACGCTTGCACAACTGTAAAAAAATGTCTTCATTTATTAATTTAATCTTTGTAAGTATTTTCGAAAACATTGGTGTCAATTCTGTATTATTTTTTACTTTCAGTACCAGTGTCATACAAATTTCTAATTTCCATTTTCATGTATTTATGGACGGTATTCATAATTTTTTTATTAAGCATTTTATCACCAGACACACTGTTACACTTTGAGATTTTTATGAGCAATTTAGAAATTACCTATTTCTGTTCCTCTTCCTAATGTGAAGGTCAATCCATACCCTTCGAAGCCCTTTGAAGTTTTAACTGTTACATACGCACATGAATAATCAGGATTCGGATGCATCGCATCACTTCCATCGGCGTTCAGAGACGTCGGAAATCGCAAATCTTTTACATTCAACTCAGTTATTACAACATTTGAAAAGTTTTCGTTACAAACCCTCCACATCTTCCAAACTTATTTGAAAGTGATTTTGCTCACGAAACGAATAGTTTAATCTGTACAGTTCAGAAAATTCGCGAGTAGACTGATAAGAGTATGCTTATGTGTATTATTAGCAATGCACGCGTACTCATTTGATTGTCGTATATTTTTTACGTAATTCATAATTTTTTGGATGACAGCAATTGATAACGATAAAAAGTTACATAATTTGAGTTGAAAAATTGTTGAATATTGATGGTATTGGTTAATAGCATATACTATCTACATTCATATTCTTTATTTCGGTGATTTTTCAAAATTATATCCAAGAATTAGGCATGTACGTATATCTTGAATTTGAATTAATGATAAATACACGCCTAATTTGAAATTTCTAAATTCGCGGGCTCGCCATTTTGTGTTCGTAAACACCACATACTGCTTTTGGGTACATGTTTCTATCTCTTTCTAAATTGGTGAGAAATCGGCTGTCATTTTTTTTATTACAGTTTATACGAGCAAGAGAAAGCGAAGTGATATCGCTCGTGTTACCCATATGAGTAAAAAGGGTAAACAGTACTCAAAATTTGCCCGCTTGCGCGTTCACAGAACTTCATTTCAATCATTTCAATTTGAAACCAAAGCACATGTTGTTGTTGACATTTATATTTTTTTAGTCGGTGTAGTATTGAAAGTGCCAGTGTGTAAATAAATATTAATAAAAAATGTCTCGATTTGAAGTTATTGTCGGGACGTACGACAATTTTTTGCTCGGTTACCAAGTCGATCCTTTTGTTGACAAGATCGAAAACAGCAAAACCTGTGAATTAGATGATGATATACAGGTTAAGTATCGTTTGTTTATTATTTTTAAACCGATTAACGAGATTTTTTATTTCAAAAGGACTCAGGGATTCGAACTATTTAGTTTCGTTACAAAAAATGTCGACTTGAAATCTGTTAGAAATTATTTCATTTTTGACCAATCAAAATTTGATTGTTCGTTTTCTTCACTATAATTACAAATTGTTTGATGGACACTATTTATTGATTTTTCAGAGGTATAAAATGGAGCGTACTTTTGCTACTCGCAGTCATTTGGGAAGCATAAGAAGTGTTGCGAGCAAAAAACATTATTTGGCTTCTGGTGCGGCAGATGAAACAATTTGCCTTTTCAATATGCGAGCACGTATGGAAAGTGGGAAACTTACTCATCACAATGGTAATATCATCATTACAATTATCTGACAATCAAAAAGCATCACACAATTTCACATTTTTTGTTGTTTTTACAAAAAATGAATATTATATTCATTATATTACATATTATTTCACAGTTCTTCTTAATTCTTGATTTCCCAATTTTTCAAATTGCGAATAATATTCTGAATTCTTAATAATCTTTATTGTTTCATTTTGAATTTATTTTCCAGATATGGTGACGTGCATGTGCTTTACACCTGACGCATCCCACTTGATGACAGGGAGCAAAGATGGCTCGATTGTCATTGTCCGTTGCGGCAACTGGCAGATCGAAAAGCAATTCGCGTCTTGCCACAAAGGCTGCTCTGTGGAAGCCCTGGCCATTCATCCAACAGGTAAACTTGCTCTTTCAACTGGTGGCGATGGTGTTTTAAGAACCTGGAATCTCGTGAAAGGTCGACAAGCTTACGCGACAAATTTGGTACCACGCTGGAAAGCCGAGGCCAAAAACATGGCAATAATCGAGTGGAGTCCCGACGGCGATAAATACCTAATCGCCGGATACCACAGAATAGACGTTTATTCCATCGAAACCGCGGGTATCATCAATACCATGGAGTTCAAGCCCACGAAAGTTGTCTGTGTCGCATTCATTAGAAATAATTTGTTGGCGATTGGTTTCGATGATGGAAAAATTCAGTTGTATAATCTGAAAAAATGTAAGACAAAAATGGAATTGGTGGCACATGACACTAGAGTCAAGTGTTTGATGTTTGATTCCGAGGATGGTAACAATTTGTTGGTTAGTGCTTCGAGTGGAGGGGAAATTAAGTTGTGGAATTACGAGAAGGGTCATTTGAAAGAGGTCGGGAAAGCGAATTGTCAGGCTCGAATAGTTTGTATGACATTGGTCAAGCAGACTGCTGATATGCAGATAAAAAAACAAGAGGAAGATGAAATTGAAGATGAGGAGAAGGAAGACGGTGAAATGAAGAAAATCTCGGTTTGGGGGCAAGGACGAGTTATCGTTGAAGATGAAGGGGATGATAACGCCGAGACAGAAAAGAAATCCAGGAAGAAGAGGAAGAAAGAAGAAGCAACGAAAGAGGTACGAGGAAAAACAATTAAAGGACAGAAAAGGCCACACCAGCAGGAAGCTGCAATCGAGAGAAAGAAAAAGAAAACAGTAGTGAAGCGACATTCTGGTTGGGAAGAAGCAAGTATTCTCAAAGATGAAGAGAAAAAAGAAATAGCGAAGGAGGAGAAATCTAAAAAGGAGGGAAAGAAACAAACGCCAACAAAAGAGGAAAAAACGAAGATGAGAGGGAAGAAAAGAAAGTCCAGCGTTGTCGAAACTGTGTCCAAAAAAAATGTTGCAGATAAAATGTCGGAAAAGAAAAAAAAGAAAATGAATTATATGAAAAATGACGTTAGAAAGTAATTTTGAATTATCATTAAACTTATTACCTATCAACTTGGGTGGTTTTTCATCGTTCATCTTTCCTTGTTTTTTTTTTCGAGATTTTTTTAAAGTAACAGCAAGAAGTAATTTTAGGATAAGTTTTATTATAAATATACACTGTTTAGATTGTATATTCACAGTTCAGTTTACACTTGTCAATTTAAAAAATCAGTCTTTAGATTAAATTGCAATCGCTGATAAATTTTATATGAGGCATTGCTAGAATTTTTTTAAGGAATGAAAATTCCGACTTTTTAGCCGTAAAAGTAATTGTCGGAATTGTACAATAACATATACCAATACCAAAAAATGTCAAAATTTTCGAATCTGAAAATTCGTGCAATGGCTCATTTACAGATACACTACTTGATAAAAAATCACGAAATGTTACAATTTGTAGATAAACACGGTAATTTCGTAATTTGGCATTAAACATTGTCATATCGGCAGTAAATGGTATCCTCGACAAGTTCTACTGGAATCCATTCTTCAGCTGGTGGTTCATTTGATAAAACTGCTGCAAGTTGTTCCGTTTCTTTTAAAACTCTTAAAAGATTCCCACCGACAAGTTTTTTTATGTCATTAGCGGACCATAACCGATCTCTTGTCAATTCTGCCAATAAAATTGGGTAGCACGAAACATCAGGAAGCTCTGTAGGAGGGCTAGAATAAGCAAATTGTAATTTTATAGAAATTGACTGCTATGCAATTAGGAAGATTAGTTGACTTTTGCATGAAGTAATTTAGGAGGACAAACATTGAAAACAATTTTTTCAAATGAGTTGATTGATTTTTTCGTAACATTTCGAAAAGTGGTGGAAAAATGACCTTGTCAAACCATCGTAACCAGCCCCCAATCCAACGTTGTCTACTCCAGCAGTTCTTCGAATATGATTTATATGAGCTGAAAAATTATGTGTTTTTTGAATGAACAATTTATTGTATTTTTTAGGGTTGATGCTTTTTTTGGATAATTATGCACAGGGGCGGACGCAGAAAAAATGTTTGGGAGGGGTTTTCGAAAAAAATGTTCCTTAATTTTCGGAATTTCTGAAATGTCTGATATTTTCGTAATTTTTGCGATTCTCACAATTTTTGAAATTCTCGTAATTTTCGAAATTTCCGAAATGTGTAATATTCGCGTAATTTTTGAATTTTCAAAATTTTCGAAACTTCCATAATTTTTGTAAATTTTTTTATTTTTTTGAATACTCAAACCTTTGAATTTGTGCAAAATGTTTGAATTCTAAAAATATTTGAAATTTTCTGAATTTTCGGCAATTATATAATTTTTGGCATAAGTATTTGGACTTAACAAAATTTTACAAATTCTCAAAATCTTCAAAATGCTCCGTATTTTTAGGTTTATTACATTCTTTAAGAAATTAAAAAGTTTTAGGAATTTTAATGATTTCTGAGATCTTCGAAATTCTTGAAGCTTTTAGAGTTAAAAAATTTTTTTAAATTACTATAATTTTAGAAATCACTGAAATTGTTGGAATTTATGAATTCTCAATTTTTGACATATTTGCAAGTTTTCTGGAGTCACAAAAGTGTGATAATTTTTCGACACTTTCGCAATCTTCAAAATTCCCAAAAATTTCTGTTTTTTCGAATCACTTAAACATTTGAAAATCAAAAAATTTTTCTAGAATTATAAAAAATTAAAAACTATAAATTTTTAAAAATTTTATAATTTTTGGATGTTTCAGAGTATTCAAAATTTTCACAAATTTGTCTGAAATTGTAGTTTTGATATTTCTAATTTTCTAAATTCACCTATAATTTTACACAAATTCAAAGGTTCGAAGTATTGAATCTCTAAGTTTTCAAAGCCCACATTTTTTTCACTTCTACATTTCTAATCATTTTGCTTACAAAAACAATCAATTTTCTTTAAATTTCGGGAGGGGTTTCAACCTTCAAAACCCCCCTCTGCGTTCGCCCTTGATTATGCACAATTGGAATAATCGAGGGGGAAGAAAGCTTGAAGAAAAGCAGGGAATTTTCGTATAATCTTAGCAAAAACAGTGATTTTCAATATTATTTAAACTATTTATATGTCTGTTGTATCTCGTGATTTTTTTAATTTTATTAAAATATACAAAGTGCAACAACCTCGATTTTTGAAAATCATTATTACCAATAACGTCGTACATGGTTGATTTATCTTGGCAGTTGAGGTGATTGCTGTCGAAGCTGACCATGACAACTCCGCCATTTAGAGACTACAACATCGAAAATTGACGAATAATATTAAAAAATTTTCTCAAACTAATCAACAAAGTACAAATCATCTCTGAATTCCCAAATTATGAAAATAATTGACGTTGTTGGAATTTATTGTTTTTTTTTTGCATGAATTTTTTCAAACATTGTCCAATTTACCAAATTTCGGAGAACATCATCTGGAACGTTTCCCGAAGAATTGCAAAGAGCTTTCGCTGCGCTGTGCGAAAAAATTACAGGAGCTTTTGTGATAGCGAGAGTGTCTCTCATGGTTCTCACAGATACGTGAGACAGGTCAATTATCATGCCCAATCTATTCAACTCCCGAACAACGGTTTTTCCAAAATCTGATAAGCCGTTGCTGTGAAATTTTAGCATATCTTCGTTAGGATCTTCTGTTAGCGAAGAATCGGCCCTGGAACATTTAAAAATAATATTCTTTCGATTAGTACAAACTGGAGATCCTATAAATAGAGAGTTTGGCCATCTGTAATGTGTTAATGTGTACGTGTCATCGCTGGATCCAAAATGGCGGCGGTACACACGACATTCGACACGTTCGACACATTCGACACGTACATACAATCGCTTTTTCCTATTGGAGCTGCCATTTTGGATCTAGCTTTGGAGAGAGCCAATCAAACATTTGCCCCGGAATAGCCAAACTCTCTGTCTATAGGAACTATATTACAGACAAAAGTCTAATCATTCGAAATTTTTTAAATTGTATTCTACAGAATTTTGGATTCCCCTGTTTCACATTTCGGAACTTTCGTATCTTTCGTATCTCTGTTGAATTTAACTATCCAGTTTTTAATCAATTATGAAATCATTAAACCATTTTGAAAAAGTTTATTCGTTTACCAAGGTGTATTACACTCGTGTGTAAGCGACATATAACGAGCCCCGAGCAAATGAAAACTCCTCAAAACCGCCAGAGAAGCCCCGATACTGTGTCCACCTTCAATCCCGACCAAACTTGCGATTGAGTTATCCTTGTAAGCATTTTGCAGTTCTTTGCTAGAAGTCACTAATCTCATTTTTTTAGAGTACTTGCTCGCGAGCCTGCGGACTATGTCGATTTGTTCCAAGGTGAGCTGGACCGCGTCCAAAAATTGGGCCTCGCATGGTACGTAAGCAGACCAAAACTGGGCACTCACAATGCCTTGTTTCAAACGGGATAAGTCGGTTTGCCATTCGGGTCCCAACGTTATATTTCGCGAAAGATCTTCGTCAAATGGAAAATCGCGGATTTTCGTATTACCCCTGTGCCTGCGAAGGTTCCAGGCGAATTCGTTGCGCCTGCAAGTATTTTCTTTTTGTGAAAATAGGAAGAAAGTACATGAACAGTGAGTTCATAAATTTCTTAAAATTGGAATTAACAAATTTTCCAAAATCGTAAAGAAACGTAATATCGGGTCGAAAGTTTAAAATTTGAAAAAAATGAGTCCAAACTTATCAAGTTTTTCATGCGCCATTTTTGTTCGTTTTACTCAGATATCTACGTCAACAAAAATTACGCAGAATATTTATTTGTTATTAACTAACCCATCAATCAATGGAATTTCTGATAAGATTCTTCGAACTACTTGAAGTCGAGCTTCGAGAAAATGCGAGCTTCGTAGTTCCAAAGCAAGGGGAAATCCTATTCCTGCGATCAATGCACAGCCCAAGAGGAAAAATCCTAATGTTACTGTCCATTTGCGTCCAGAATTTTCTCCTTGAAAAATTTTTATTCGCCGAAGTATTTACAAATACATATATCAATTCCAGAAAAAACAGTAAATAGTTTTATTGATGGGTGTCAAAGGGCCATCTCTACCGTGTGAAAAATCGTCCAAAATCGATTCGTCTTTTTTGTTCGCGTTATTTTCAAAGATTCGCGATGATTTTAGTTAATGTTGGATGGCATTAGAATATTTTATAGTGGAACTTACTATCATTCTCTCGGTTTTTTTCAACTTTATTGAACGAAGTCAGAACAACCGCGTCTTTCAAATGATGACTCGCGTCCCCATTTGGGACTTTTCTTATCAATTCTGGAGATGATAGTTGTAAGCATGTCTGAATAGAAAAAAGAGTTGATTAAAAAGAGCAAACTTCAGTCCTACAGTAAGTGAAATGGATGCACAATTTTTAGAAAACATCTTATATTTTGTTTTTCTTCTATATTTCTAAATGTTCGAAGTTATAAATTGCGAATTTCGCATTGTTAAAATGCTGTAGTGCATTTTTCGAAGTTGTTATATTATTAAAAATTGAAATGTCAGAAAAGTGATTAAGAGATGGCACTATGATAATTAATTCCCGGTGAATATTTTGTTTCGTCGACGTCACTGATGTTTTTAACTCTTTTTGTTTACTCTGAAAAATACGTATTGCAAATTTTCAATTCAAAGTTCATCGTCTCCATTTTTTATTGGAAAGATTCTATTCTTTTTTCGATGTTAACAAATTTATGAGGCTAGTACCTCCAATATATCGACTTCTTTGCGACCAGGACTCGGGGAATGATACATCATTGTGTCTCGATTAACTCCGTACAATTCGTACATTTTGTTAACAATAGTGCAAAATCCAAAACTGGCAAATACGACCGCGGTTCTGCGAAATTTCGCCACTGTACGCATGCGCCGGCTTTATATCGACCCTTTAACAATGATAACACACTTGAGCCCTGATTCTCGTATTATCAAGTACGAGACTTATACCTAACATTGATTAAAGATATATAAACAACACCCTAGCTGACGAGGGCATCGTACGAAAATTACTGACGAAGTTAAATGCTGTACGTAAAAGCTCGAAAGATTGCTAGTTTGAAAAATTTGCCGCAAAAAAATGAGATTATAGATTATTCTTGACTCAGAAATAAAAAAATTATCGAGTTCAACTGTGAAGATTCAAGTAATTTGAATAATTATACTCCTCTTGACTCGGAAATTTCGAGCGTAGAAAATTTTTAAGCTTATAAATTTCAAATTTCAGTTCCAAATTTAATGAATTATTTAATTCAGCATACATTAATACTCTCGTAATACATTTCTTCAAAATTCAAAAACTTCCAAATTGTAACAGAAAATTTTGAAAACGAAAATATGTGTACGAAGAGACTACGTCAATGCGGGGTTCTGCATTTTCAGATGTACGTACGGCCCTGAGTATCAAAAATAAAATATAAAAATTTGAATTTCCCGCCCTCGACAATTCCCCTTTCCAGATGTCTCTGGCTTCGTCCCGTTCAAGCTGCGTGTCGGCTTGTGCGCACCCAACATCGTCCGCCATATTGTTTGCGGCGAATCTTTCACCTTTCGCGAGTTCCAAGAAATCCGTGAAAACCCAATTCCTTTCGCTTTTATCGCGAATTTGTGTGAACCCCTGCAAAAATTGTGAAAAATCCAATTCGAAACCCTTCATCTCACGAGCATCCCACCGACATGAAGAAAACGAAGGACGTCTCCGACGAGGACGAGTACTCCGCGGACGATCCAGAGGAAGTGGAAGGTGCGGGTTCTGAGGAGGAATGGAACGCCGAAGCCGGGGCCGAGGAGGTAAGCTATACTTTCCGCTTATTCCAAAACCCCTGTTTTTCCAAAAGTACGCTTTTTCATAGGTATCCGATGGCTCGAAACATCAAGCATTCCCCATTTTTCTCTGTCATATCTTTCCCCCCACTGCATGGTTATTGACAAAATTGCTCGTTATCGTAATAATGGACACCGATTCATTCCACTGATTCAAAGTGAAAAACCAATAAAATGCATGGCTCATTTGTACTTCCAAGCTCGTATTTCATCGGATTTGAAAAAATTCACCAATTTACAGCTATGTAGGTTTTCGCGCTCTAACCGTCACCCACGCCACGCTATGTTGGTTATATACACCAACACATGCATGATCGTGAGCGATTTCAACCATATTCTTTTGGCGCGTCTTTTTTCGCTTTATTTCACTGAAATTATTGAGATATTCGCGCGCCGAAAAGATTGCAATTTTTTTTCGTTATTCCTGGTTTATCTTCGACTTAGAGATAACTGCCATTGTTTTTCTTCTCGTGCGCACAGCCGGCCGGTCAATGGCGTCAACGCGCGTATGAAATTACATATTTGGAATGTCGGAAGGAGTAAATGTAACTAATTTCTGGCATTACGGATTTGTCATTCATGATGCTTGTTGACGTTAAACCATTGAGTATAGCGTCGTAAACGCTTGCATCAATATTCATCATTTTTTGACAGCTAATAATGATCTCCCCATAGTTATTATTTTCATTTGCTGATAACGAATGAAGTGAAAAATGACGCTTGTTTTAGAGTCTGATTTATTTAAAATACAACAAACATTGATATAGTTCAATGCTGGTTAATTGATATCGTAATTTGAATGTTGATAAGTTTTTTTTTAGAACTTTGGAATTTCTCAAAATTATAGGAATATATTATATTTAAATGTATATAATCTTTTTTTGACGTGAAAATGTGAAGGAACATCAAATTCCTCATGAATAAAAAATTCGGATGAACATGTTATGAATAAGATTATTTGCATTTTGAAAACAATTATAAAAAGTTGCGTACATCTACAGAAATATAAAACAATTTATTGAAATTTCCACAAACTCTTATGTCCAGAAAAATCAAAAGTACTAGAGAAAGATTTGAAACCAGAATTTTCAATGTAGTTTCCATTTACTTTTTGAATCATTTTGTATTTTTTTCCTGTGTCACTCTGTCTTTGAAAATTAATACTTAAAAAGCTCTTAAAAACATGAAAAAATGAAAGTTTTTTTGCATTTGAAAGAATTGTATATTGAAGATCAAAGAGTTCATAATAAAATTGCAATAAACACTGGAATCAATGTAATTGGTCTACATTTTTAATAATAATTGCAGGGTGCGACAAAGAAAAGACCTCAAAGAGCCACAGCTGGAAAGAAGCGAACTCACTCAGATGAAGAAGAGAATGAGGACGAAGAGGAGGAAGTAGAAGATGAGGAAGACGAAGAAGAGGATGATGAAGAAGAAGATGAGTCGGATTCTGATTCAGGAAGAAAACCTAAAAGGAAAAGGCGCAGCATCAGAAATGAACCTACAGATGAGGAAGATGACGAGGAAGATTCCGACGATGAAATCGATGAAAGTGGCGAACCCCCAAAAGATTTCACGGTATACATCATCAACCCTTGTTTTTGCACACAAAAATTGAAATTTTATGAGATAAATATTTGATGAGATGAGACTTGAGAAGCTACAATATTTTTTAAAGTTTTTAACTTGAAACTTGATTTTGTAAGTTTAATAAAATATAATGAATTTATTTGGAACGTTTCTTTATCACTGGGTTATTGATACAAAGAAAAATCCATGTTCTTCGATATTCTCAGTCAGTTTTGTTATTAATTGGCAATTGAAATGGTTTTTGTGAGAAAAAAATCCACCGAGCCGGGAATTGAATCCAGGACCTCTTAATTTCATGTCGGGTGCTTTGAAATTGGGAGGTCCTGGGTTCGATTCCCAGCTTGGTGGATTTTTTTCTTGCAAAAACCATTTTAATTGCCAATTAATAACAAAACTGTTTGGGAATATCGAAGAACATGGATTTTTCTTCATAATAAATTTATATTGTCACACACAAATTGAACTGATGAATTGAATTTTCATTATTATTTGGTTTTGTTTCACAATTCGGTATGCTTGTTTCCAACAGTCTGGTGCATTCGTCATCGCAAAATCCGACATGAACAATGGCGATACAGACCCTACTTTGTGGAGGATAGATGGAAAAGCCCTCTTACAAAAATACTTGCCTGTCAAAGAAGACGGAAAAACTCTGTACAAAAGCACATCAACGGTAAGTTGATCAGAACCATATTTTTTTGTTTTAGCTAAAGTTTCTAATATTGAATTTGAATTGATAATGAATTTGATGAATAAAATAACGATATAGTCAAGAGATTATGATATTATAGCTTCTCGTATAAAATTCAAATATTCGTGTTTTATTAATTTAATATCTACAGTTATGAGAATTTCATAAATATTGAACATTAAAAATAATACTTGTTCAACCGAAAATTATACATGAAGTTTTTTCTAGACACCTCATTAAAAATACATGTCTTTTTCTCCATTTCAGTATTCCGGATGGTCTGCGGCCAACAAGGATAATTACTACGCAGCGCAGGTGGTCTTCAAAGTTCAGGGTAAAGAAGAAACCGTCGTAGAACTCACGCAGACCAATAACGCAGAGCCAGGAGACACAAAAACAGAAGTAGTCAAGTGAGTTTTATTTGTGCTGTTTCTATGTTTGAGTTGTATGTCTACAGTCTTGAAATCACATAATTGTTGTTTTACAGAGAAGCTAAGGAAGATTAAGTTCAACTACAACTCAGAGGGTCTCTTCGTCCTTTGCTGACTTCCAACTTGGAACCCATCTGGAATGAAATTAGAATAAGCGCGTATATGTTGTGACAAGTCCCGAGTATGTTTATATCCAAAATTTGCATTAACTAAAAAAATTAACTATGTTCATTGCGAAAATAGATCTTGACTAGTTGGACGAAAAAACTTATCCAAATACTAAATGGTATTCGATTTAAGAAAAATGCATACTCTTGATACTTTTAATCATTGATTATCTGCAGTTATGTATTATTTTAAGTAAGTTGCCCACATACTGGTTTCAAATCAAATGGTCAAACGGATATTGTTTGAATAATTGCCAATTGTAATGATACGATTCCAATAACTGCAAGTTTCCAAGGTCGTTAAAAACTTTACGCAAGTATGAGTAAATTTTTTGCGAGCCATTTTAAAAACAATAACTGTTGGTCCAGGCAAAAAACTCCCATATGGGGAACTTCCTTGAGTTACCACATTATTTTCAACAATTGATGAAATCAACTGGAGCTAATGAATTAATGAATTTGTAACTTATCTGAGGTTTCATGTACAAAAAATCTGTTTTTGTTTAATCAAAAAATAGCTTTGCTCCAATATTGCAAGGATAGCGAAATAAACAGAAACAAATACTTTTGCAATAATTGTATCCTCTGACAACAATAAATATCAAGGTATTATGTAAATGTCTACTTTTTATTTATCCAGAATTTTCTTCTCTTGTGCGATTTGCCGTAGTCTTCCATATACATAACACTAGAAATATTGAAATTTATTAGTTTTCCTATAATTGTATGAAAAGTGGAAATTATCCGCTGTTTTTCGAGAAAAAAAATTGAAAGATACACTTTTTGTAACCTTGCTACCTTCACGATTAAATATCGCTCCCTTTTAATCTTGTCTCATGCTATTTTCGAACGAACAAATTACAAAAAATGTACATCAGTACATGTCAACATTTTCAGATATCTTCACGTAAATCATATCTTCAAATTCCCAATTCAATACTGATAATATTTTACTGGCTGCCCATGAAAAATAAAACTCCAGGGTTGACAACTAAAATAATATCATCAACAAATACTTTACTTACGAATTCCTATTTATATTTATTATTCCACAAATATCCAAAGAAAATAAAAAATATGTTTAACACTTAGGACGCAAATCGAGCTTTTCATTTAAAACGTCTTTCATAAAATATACTGAACAAATTATTGTCCACATTGAGTGCACCTGGTAATAATTTTTCTGAAGAGCAGTTATTCTTACAATTGATACAAATAAAAATCACTCCATGACTGAACAGTTACAAAGATTTCATGAACTGAAGACGTAACTCAAAACGAAAATATGAAAAAACTCGAATGTAATGTTTTTATTCTGCGTCTTCAACTTCTTCTTCAGCCGCGGCAGCTTCAGTTACGTCATTGTTTTCATCCGATTCTGCTTCCTCAGCGGCAGCGCTGCAATACAAACAATTATACATTAATTTTGCAGGTACAGAGCGAGTTGACTATATTTTATAAAATGAAATCAGTTCTACTGATAGGAAGCAAGTTAAAAAAATGTAAAAATTTTTCAAGAAAACATGAAAAACGGCGAAGTATTTTTCAACTGTTACAAATATTGTTAAATGTCCAATGAATAACTGATGTTCTCATGCGATCATTTCAGGGTTCCAAAATGCACTTTTTTGAAAAAATTTTCAAATGAAACACTCAAAACTAAAGGCAGCTTTTAGTATTGAAAATACTGCAACAATGAAACGTTGGGGACTCAGTAAATTGTGATAAACGTTTAAAATCATAATTTCTTGTTGACTAGACCAATGAAAATTGTATTGAACTCATGAAAATGCGTTATGACTGGTCATCAGAATACTCATTTTTAGTAAGTTTAATGGAATGAACAAAATTATTGTATTTCAAATATCAATCAATTCATGAAATTCAATTAAAAAACAAAAATTATGCAGGAATTGCTGCTTTTTTTTAAACATTTTTTCCAATTCTAATGATATGGAATTTTTTCAAACAAAACTATGTTTTTGATACTTGACAGATATCCTTTTAACATTTTATTAATTTACTTTGAGATTTGACGAAAAACATTTTCATGAAAAAATATTTCTTTAAATCACAACTTACGCATTTTCAGCCTCAGCTTTGACGTTACTTAGATTTTCGGCTCTCCTTGGCTTTTTGGCTTGTTAGGGTAAGAAAAATCAAGTGTCACTATTTTTTTTTAAACTTATGAAAAATGTTCAAGAATTGCTTGAATTTTGGCTTTGTTGTAAAACAATCTAAAATAAAAAAGTACATTCTGTTCCCTTTTAAATGCTGCCAAGTTTCTTAAGAAACTCATAAACTGAAGCACAATTATAAAACTCATTCATGAGCTATTCAATCACCTTGAGCTGGCTTTGCCTTTTTTTGTTTCTTCTTCACTCCCATTTTCGCTTGCTTCTTCTGGAGCAGCTGCTGCTTTTTTGGCTGTTTTGCCACGACCTTTTTTTGGTTCAACTACCTCAGTTCTGCAAAAATCAGTCGAAATTCAAGAACAAGAAATTCAAGTTTTTTCATTTTTAAATCATCTTCATTGCCCTTTTGAATGTTCAGCGATGAAATTAAAAATACACAGACTGATCATTTACAAGTTGTTAAAATGTTACACTTTGAAAATTTGCAAACTTTGAATCTGTTATTCTGAACATTTATTATACTTCTCGAGTTTTTAAATTCTTGTGCTTTGAAGTTTATCAATTCTGAGTTCTGAAATCAGGATTTGCTGAGATCTGAAGTGAAAAGTAGGAATATTCTTATATTTCTTCCAAATTAGGACATCTGGTAATTTCAATCTTATTCAGTCAATAAATGGGTTTTCATTGTTGAATACATACCCATTAGCATCATTTTCGCTGCTGGCTTTTGCAGCAGCTTTTTTGGGTTTCGCCGCAGCTTTGCCTTTTTTGCCCTTGGGTTTTTCTTCAGGTACAGCTTCTTCTTGTTCGGATTCAGCTTCTTCGAGGGGCTCTACCACCTCGGCTTTTTTGGCTGTTTTTTTGGGAGCTACAAATAACATTCAAAATCACATTATGACAAAAAAATTAGGAAGAACAACCAAAAGTCCGTAAATTTTCGATCATTAAATTTCATATGCATATTTCAAAACATTTCATTGTTATTAAATGTTCAATCGTTCGCTTAAATTTTCAGAGCTGTAATGGTGAACATTTGGTTCATATTTTTACAACAGAATATGTTTCGCAAATAATTTATTTTATACACCTCAGTGCAATAAACGGTCCTTTATTGGCCTGCTCGGGCCTGAAAAACTTTTTTATTGCCTTTGGTGTATCAAGTATCGTATGTTCCAAAGGGCAAAGAGTTGTTTTGGACTCATACGATTATATTCCGAGGCAAAGCCTCGGAATATAAACTCGCATTTGTCCAAAAAAACTTTTTGCCATGTGGAACATAATATACTATTACTCTGGAAAATTCAGGAACATATAATTTCTTCACCTGCAGCTTTTCCTTTGCTCCCTTTGGTTACTTTGGCGGTTTTGGCTTCAGTTTCATCTGAAAAAAATATTACATGAATAACATTCTGAAACTTCAAACGAAGAATGATTAATTCCGAAAAGATATTCAAAATAAAAATTCGATGGTTCTTGGAGTACATAATTTTTTTTTTTTTTACTGTATTACTTGAATCAGACCATTTATCAGAAAGAATCAAGAACATATATTCTATTCCAATCATGCAAATAACATACCTTCTGCGTCTTTTTTGGCTGGTGATTTCCTTTTGACAGCAGTAGGTTTCTTCTCTGTGGGAGGGAAGTAGCTTCCTACCTATTAGCAATCAAATTATTTTCATCAACAGTTTTTACAGTTGCCAATTTTATGAAATAAATTTAAAATTACGATTATGAAAAACCAATTTTTAATTCGTATTCACCCAAATACAATTCGAAAATTTTTTCATCAAACTTTGGACATTCAAAATTAAATATTTCAAGTCCTTGAAATGAAAAATTTTTGCATTTGAAAAATATTCGACTAATGCTCAAGTTTGAGTGACAGGATTTTGAGTTTCGAAATTAAATGTCTTAACTGATATTGTTTATTATTTTTATTCTCATGAATATTTTTGGATTATAACATTTGAAACAAAATATTTTGATCGTCGATTTGAAATGCTTCAAGTATTAACTCAAGGGCCAATTTAGTATTAAAATAAATTCGATAATTCATAGCCATACTGCCGATGAGTCATTTAAAAACATTCATGAAATAACTCGGAACCTTCTATGAGTCATTAATTTTCCAAGTTTCTAGGCTTGACAACAGCGCGGGAAAAATTGTCTTGGCAAAATTTCTACCCAGAATCGACCGCGAAATATCCGTTGGCCTGGGCAAGTCAGGCGTACACAATCATACACGTGCAATCATTAAAACGTGGCCCCCATAAATTCCGCGTTTCAAACAATTGCGAAAGCGCGCCAAAATATCGAAAAAATACCTGAAAATTCGCTCAAAAAATCCTAAAATCACCCCGGTACGGTGCTTTTTTAGCCTGACGAACACTCGAAAAAACAACAGATCGTAAATACGATTCAGACGAAAGCGGCACCATGTTTTCTTAATTACCTGGTCTTTCGCGCCTCTTTTAGGTTGTACTTTTCTCTCGCTTGCTTCTTTAGGGGTTTTCGTTTTTTTTGCTTTTGTGCTTGTTTCGGTGCTTGGAGCCTCAGCTTCCGCACGTTTGGTCGTCTTCCTTGGAGCCATTTTTATTGGAAATTGGAATGCGCAAATAGTAAAATATAATTCGCAGTTACCGAACTTCACCAAATCAACAATCGCAACTGGTTGAGATGAGCTCTATATAACCTCTGATGTTGCCGCCTTCGTGGAACCGCGCTTTTTGGGTTTTTGGGGGTTCGATATATCTCGAATGATCAATTCAATCGATCATATTATTTATTCTTCTATAAATTGGTCGACTAAAACCACGGCATCAGGGAATTTTTACCGGAAAATTTTGATTTTTTATCATCGTTTCATTTTCATAAATCTCAAATTTAGCCGAATTCCTAAAATACTCTTCTAATTATTTTAATATCGATTAAACAAAAAAAATTGTATGATTATAAACATTATTCTCAGCCTCGCGTTATTCGTGCCCCATTTCGGGATCCGGGCCCGGGATACACGGGACCGGGAGGGATACGACATATATACGCGTGTTTCTAAAGCGGAAAATCTAACCGGAAAAAAATAAAACCATAGCTATGGTTTTATTTTTTTCCGGTTAGATTAGATTATGTGAAAGCGACTTCTAGAAGTCGCTTTTACAACGCTAATTTCGGTCAAGTTACGTTTGGGTTTACTACAGTTTACTAAAGAAGGAAATTTAACCCAAAGTCCCCGGAAAAAAACCAGAATCAGACCGATGTAGACTCGCTGTTTTCCGGGCCCGGCACATTTAACTATAATTGTATTTTTTGCAAAAAGTCCTATTTTACGAGCCTTCTCAATCTTTTTATTCACTTAGGATTTAAAAAAATCAGGATTTTACATTAGTTTTCATACTCACAATGCTTTTTTTTGTTTCAGACCAATTTGCCCGACAGCCCTGAGGGCATCGCGACGTTGTTGTCCATAACTGTAAATATTTTTGGACATATAATAAATTTTTTGCAGAACACGCACTCAAGATTAATTTTTTCTAATTACTCATTTAATATTGATCTCCAAACGATAAAAATCACATATTCGTGACCTCCAAACGATCTAGGCGATTCATTTCATTGTAGAGGTCGTTTTAAAATTAATTCCGGTCAACATCATACCAAATTTTAATTATTATTTTATTAATTAACCATTGACCTCCAAACGTTATTAATCGAACTCCAAACCTCTCCAAACGATTCCAATTTATTTTTTTGCATTTCCGCGATTTTTTCGGTCAAGTGAATGGAGGTATTCAAATCTCTACATTTAAATGTATCGATACCAACCGCCAACCGATGCAGAGTCGATCATTGCGCTCGGTATAATCGAGACTCGAAATAACAACAATATTATGAACCAAGTTTTACATAAATTGTTGCGAGGCGTGGGAGTGATAAAGTTTTATTCGACGACTGGTGTCAAAAAAACATCTAATTTTGATAAGGCAAGGTGACACATTATCGAATTTGCCATTTCTGGTTGACGCTCCGAAATTGTCCCGCGAAACGCGATATATTTGCGATTTCTTATTTTCGCTAAAAAAATAAAACCTTCACTACGATAACCTTCAAACACGTTCATTAGAATTTCTATTCCCGTTTCTTCTCCTTCGTTAGATCATTTTTTTGCATTGCCAGCAACGCTTTATAATCTCGTTTTCCTTCCCACTTATTGCATAATTGTTTCATACGCCGTCGAAACTCGATATGGAAAACGTAAGAAAATCGAACATCTCTTAATATTCGGTTGAAAATTGAACAATTTGGACACAGTTTAACGTTTTTTTTAACAACAAACTTTAAAATCAAGTGTTGGTGAACAAAATTATCGAATGTAAAGATTCAGGTGATAATAAGCATTCGAAGGTTGCAAAAACAATTAGCATGACAATTAACGCATCCTTAGATATTTCATTTAGAATAGAATAACATTCGGTTTGAATCGCTATTGTGTAAACAATTTCAAAACCGAATATTGTTTTATCTGCTCCATGATTATTAATAATTATAGATCATGGGAGAACAATCTGGGTTGACGAACAGCGAAGCTCGGGAACTTTGCAAAGAGCCCGATTCATCTACCAGTCAGTTCATAATGCAACAAACAATGTATCGCATCAAGGATCCGAGAAAATCACTGCCATTTTACACCGGCGTCCTTGGAATGCGTTTGTTGCAAAAACTAGACTTTCCTGAGATGAAGTTTTCATTGTACTTTTTGGGATACGAAGACGCCAAGGATATACCAACTGACCGAAAAGAGAGCATAGAATGGACCTTTAAAAGAAAAGCAACTTTGGAACTTACTCAGTTAGTTTTCATTTTTTACAAACTTTTGGTGTGATTTTTTTGCTGTTCAACTGAAAACAAACAAAAATTGATGAAATTCCGTTAAAAATGAATATAAAAAATTAATTCACTCATTCTAAATAATTGAAAGATGAAAAATTGACAGTAATTTGTGTTTTCAGCAATTGGGGAACCGAAAGTGATCCTGACATGCAGTACCACACTGGAAATTCAGAACCTCGAGGATATGGTAAAGGAATTCATAATTTTTCTTTCGACATTGAAATTCATTTATCATTTGATGTTTTAAATAATTTTTCAAATATCAAATGACAAATTTTGAATTAACATTCAAATAATTATTCTGAAATTGATTGTTTAGGACACATTGGACTTAGCGTACCTGACGTTGACGCCGCTTGCAAAAGATTTGAGGAACATGGAGTGGAGTTCATAAAAAAACCTAATGATGGAAAAATGAGAGGGCTCGCTTTCATCAAAGACCCCGACGGTTACTGGATAGAAATTTTAAACCCGACAAGTATCGTCAACATAGTGATGCAGTAGTCGCCGCATTGTACCTCGCACCAACTTGATAAAAACACTATCGGTATCTCGTGCTGCCGAATCAGAACAAAAAACCAAAACTATTTTACAAACTCTAACAAATTAATCATGTATTATTAGAGAAACTGTACATTCTTTACAAGACAACCTACTTGTATTATAATAATTAAACTAATAAAATGAATATTTATTTTTGACCCTTTTTTGTATTGCTGCGTCCATTTTACTTGTAGTCTAGAAGATGTTGAAAAATGTACAAAATTACGATGTACTTTGAATATTCGAGAACAATAAAAGGAGGATCAAGGAAGAAAAATAAGGGCGGATTCATGTAATCTTGCATATTTTAATCATTATTATACGAACCAATACTTACAAAGCGAGCAGCGTGTCTGTTTTTCAACCAAGTTATCATTTTTAAAAATTAATCTATTCGTTTCGATACAGTGTAGCGCTAGGCGAAAGTAATCATACATAATATAACATTAATAATACATAGCTTACACTATTTATAAAGAACGCAATAACGGTATTGCTTTTTTGAGGAACCACCTTTTTTGTCTATTTGGCAATTGTTCAACTGTTATCTCTGTAGCCTATGTAACAAATTGCACATTCGAAACTTTCGAGGGTACTGAGTTCAATTCCCAGCCAAACATTTTTTAAATCGTTTTTTCTTGAGAATAAAAGCAACAACGGACTGCGATATTTCCGAACGTACTCAGTAAAAAATAAATATTAAAAAACCATTATCACGCTCTTCAAAAATAGCGCACAGTGTGATCACTTGGTGTATCAGTAATATAAACAGAGCGTTATCGAATAAATGAGGCACGTATAAAATCCGCAAAAATGAGTCTCACGTTTCGCATTAATCTCTTCACTGAAAACATTCACATTTTTTGTATGTTTTCCATTTACGAAAACTTTACGCTGAAATAACATTGTATATATAAACTTTTTGTATATTTGTCGATATTAAAAATAATAATATGGCCATTAGATGCCTATGTACAAGTCGTATGTACAAACTATTTTTCAAATCTTCATAACCTTTTCTATCCTCAAGAAAATACCCTCCTCGATATTTTTTTACATTTTACAAATTCTTGCCGTACTCAAAATTGAGTACTTTGTACTTTTTTCCTGTTGTTTTTAACATTACAAAGGCACTATTGGACGTTGCATAAATTTTATATCGTATGCAATGAGGCACGTGAGATGCAAAGATTGTTCCCCGACGGATTTTGAAAATAATTGGATTATTTACAGAAAGTTCAAAAAATCAACAGAAAACACTGTATTACCGTACATAACATACAAAAAATTTTTTTCAAGTATATAGAAAAAATAAGTGTAATATAGTATTATTATGTTGATTTTTTTCCTTGTCTTCAGTTATTTTCAAAACGATTTCATATGGTTTTTACAGTACTTTTAAACTTGATATTTTATGTTCCTTTTTTAAAGGCAGACCAGCTGCCACTCGGACTTGAGAAATCAAAGTTTCCTTCTTTCGAATATGTTAAAAATTTGTTTTACATGGCAACGATACTAAATTTCTATGTAAATTTCAACGAAGGAAGGCTTTCATTGATTTTAGCTAACTAAACTCATTCAGGATCGGCAAAGTAACACCGAAATTTACAATAAATACAATTTTCTATTTACAAACCGGAAGACTGGAGACCAAATATCGCCACTCTTCGAATAAATAAATACTTATTTTACAAACTTATCGCGGATCACAAACTGCTTTTCCTTCCCTCTTCCAATATTTAAAAAATCAGAATAAATAATCCGCAAATTATAACAATCTTTCCTAATGAATTTTTACAAACTGCAAAAAACCGCATTCTAAGAAAAAACGCCAGAGAAAATATTCATTGGAGAAAAAATTTTACTTTAGCTATTAAAAGCTGTTAAGTATTAAAACCGTAGACCCGAAAATTCCAAATTTTTAAAAAATCCCAGGTTCGAAAAAAGGAGCACTTTTTTACAGTACTCATTTTCAAACAAGTTTTCGCAAAATATGATAACACGGTTTTTTGCTGTTATTTACAAATTTATCGTTGGACCAACATGTTACAAAATGCCCTGTTTGAAAAACTAAATTCAACAATTTTCTTGACTCTTCAACGATATGTAAATTTTTTTGGAAAAGCCGATCCCGATTTCAAGGCAATGTGGAACACCTTAATTAGAAATTCCTGACCTACAAATTTTCGAATTTTCATCAAAAAAATTTTCACAAAAATCGAATACATGTTCCTTTCCACTATAATTTCTATGAAAAAGCATAAGATTCACTTGATCCTCGTAACAATCGTAAAACTCAAGTACGTCTTACGACAGTTCTTTGCAATTTAAATTCTTGTAATAATTCAAAGGTTATATCGACATGTTCAACAATTAAAAAATCTAAAAATTCCAAGGTCAGGAATATATACAGGGTTCTGCGCCGCCTTAATGAATAACAACAACGTTAAATACAGTAGTTACACTTCGACGCCGAGCACCCTGTCGACGACGTACTCGTACCTTTTGGGCTCTTCCGAATCTTGGGTTGTTTTTTCGTTCGCACTAGGTGGCTTATCACTTTCCAAGTTCGACTTTTTAGAATCGATACTATTTTGGCTCGACCTGGCACTAGACGTGGGAGGAACGCTGTTAGACGCCGAACATTTGTGTTGCTGGGACAAAGGCTCGGAAGCGTATCTCCTGTGGTGGATCGCTAAATTTGTCGTCATACCAGCCTCCGAACAAGAATCGTCAGGTGGAAGCAAGGGCACGTTCAAGTTGACACGAGTGAAGAAGGCCATTTTTTCTCTGCAAACGACATACATAAGTAATTAGTGATCAATCAAGAATGTTTTAAAATTTTAGGTCATGAAAAATTGCTCAAGAAAAAGGAAAAATCTATGTTTTTCGATATTCCCAGTCAGTTTTGTTCTTCACTGACAATTGAATTGGTTTTTGCGAGAAAAAAAAATCCACCGA
>JAPYZK010000301.1:0-57512 GCA_030522785.1 Platygaster equestris
CCTCAGTGCAATAAACGGTCCTTTATTGGCCTGCTCGGGCCCGAAAAACCTTTTTATTGCCTTCGGTGTGTAAAGTATCGTATGTTCCAAAGGGCAAAACGTTTTTTTGGACTAATGCGAGTTTATATTCCGAGACGAAGCCGAGGAATATAAACTCGCATTCGTCCAAAAAAACGTTTTGCCCTTTGGAACATAATATACTATTACGATATTGTATTTTTGTAATATTCGTGAAATACGTGAAATGTAGGAAGATGACGGCGTGGAAGTAACGCGGGAGACGACGACGTCGACGACCTTTGAACTGGTGGAGCTCGTGCCTTACAAGGAGTACAATATTTGGGTCCGGGCGGTCAACGAGAACGGCCTTGGCGCGGCCAGCAAAGAAATAACGGTCCGCACGTACAGCGCAGTGCCGAGTCATCCCCCTCACAACGTGACCCTCGAGGCCGCCAGTTCAACGGTATTTACATTACATACGTTTTGTATGTACTCGCGAAAATTCCCCCAAGTTTCGAAAAATTCGCCAAGTCCTGTTAATATATGATTACATAAAAATCGTCAAGAAAATTCAGAAATTTGAAAATTGCAGCATTTTTCCATTATCTAGGAAATTATCATCGAATTTGTTGAAAATTTTGAGATATCGATCTATTATATGAGAACCCTATTTTTTGGAATTGATAATGCCTAAAAACTTGGGTCAAACTCAACCAAGTACATAATTTGTCACATAAGATGCAATAATAAAATTTTCTTCACTTTAACCTCAAAATTGTTACTTTGAGTGTATTTTTCGGCCATCGTAAAGAAAAGTACTGTGTTGCGCACGCTGGCAATTGTCGATTTTGACGAAATGATTGCGGCACGAGACGAAGGCGAGTGCCGCAACCCTTCATTTCGTCAAAATCACCAATGTCAGCTTGCACAACAATGTACTATTTTTTGTAGAGCATCATCGTTCGATGGGAACCGCCGCACGAGGGCAAGAACGGCGTCATCACCGGGTACAAATTACGCTATCGTCGTCAGGAAAGACGGCAGCATGCGCCGACGACCATTACGACCGAGGGAAATCAGAGACTGTACGTTTTCGATGGATTGGAAAAACACGTGGCATATCAGGTCCGAATTTGCGCCTTCAACGTCAACGGGACTGGTCCGTGGACGGAATGGATGTTGGTGGAAACGTACGAAAATGACTCGACTGAAACGATGCCGCCTACGGCTCCGAGTGGACCGCTCAAAAGTACCATTTTATTCCGGATACTTACCTTTTTATTAGTTTTAAGAATCATGCAAATCAGAAACTTCTTTTTTCAAGGAAGTTTTATATTTTTGAAATCCATATCTCAAGTTCCTGGACTTTTTTACAGCCAAGCCCAATTCGGATTCGATAGAAGTTTGGTGGCACCCGCCGAAAAATCAGAACATCAAAGTTCGAGGGTACATGTTGCGTTGGGGGGAAGGTTTTCCGGACGTGTTCAAAAAAGAATTGGATGGAAAACAACGTCATTACGTCATCGAATCATTAGGTGAAATTTGAAGACGACAAGTTGGTGGATTAGCTTGTATTTTTCGATGTTGGAATGTTCAGAAATTGTTATTTTGGAATTTTTACGATTGTAGATATTCGATGCTTTTGATATGTGAAAATGTCGACAAATTTGATCACTTTTGGAGTTTCGAATTTTTTGATACTTCGAAATCGATTGAAATTCTGAGAAACTTGAAAATTTCGAAACGTTGAAACTTTCACTATCTTCGAAATTTAACAAATTTTCAACATAATAATGCAGCATGATAATTAATAAGTACATGTTGATATTAATCAATGTTATGATTTATGAGGAACAATTGATTAATTAACCGATTTTACAGAACCTTTGAGGGAATACGTGATAGCTTTGAGTGCCTCGAATGCTGCTGGAGAAGGTCCGCCAGTGTACGCAAATGTCAGGACGACTGAAAGATCTTCGGTTGAAACAACTGCTCCTTTGACTCCTCCAGTTGGACTGAAGGCAATTGTTCTTTCCGCGAGCACAGCTGTCCTTTATTGGACCGATATGTCGTTGTCGAAAAATCAGGTACTTTTCGACAACCACGTCATTTCTAGAAAATCGCCTATTTTTTTGGAATATCAAAATGTGGCGACTATAATTTTCGCAGCCCTAGGAAATTTGGAAAATTCATTGAATTTTTTCGTGAATGTGAACCGAAAAAAGGAATTTTTTTTGGAATTCCAGTTGAGGAAATTTTGTAAAATAACTCGTGGGAATTGGAAACTGTTTATATAGTTATTTCGACTTGAAATTTGGTTTGTTTTTTTGTATCGAAATTTGGAGTAATTATTGCTGGGCGAAAAATGGAAAGAATTGTACTATTTGAGTTTAGCTTATATTTTTTTGATATAATGTTTGTCGTTTAGAATATATTATTTTGTATAGTTGATTTTTTAGTATAGTTGATTATATTTGTTATTTTTAGTACGTTACGGACAACCGTTACTACGTTGTGCGTTACGCTCCGCAATCAAGTACGCCTCCAAGATACAAGTACTACAACGCTACGGATTTGAATTGCATGATCGATGATTTGAAGCCGCACAGTCATTACGAGTTTACGGTGAAAGTTGTTAAGGTTTGTTTGATATTTACCGAACGAAGTTATAAAAATCTTCCCTAGAGAAATTCTTATAAGAACTCTAGTGATTCTAGTTTTCATAAACACCTTATAAAAAATTTTTATAAGTTCGATGTTATAAAAGTTTTATACAATTTGCATTTTTTATAAAGTGGTTTTATAAAAGTTTTATTGAAAAAATTTTTTTATAAAATTTTTTTTTTTTACATTTTTAAAAGTATGCAGAAATTTTTCTAACCTTTTTTGGATCATTTTGCTAATGTATGTACTATTTTTCATCCAGTTTATGAAGCTGTAGCTCAAATTTCGTTTCGAAAGAAATTAAAAAAATTTTTGTAGGCAGTGGGATTTGAACTTGCGACCTTTGCATCAGAAATCCGACAGTCAACTTTCTTGTTCATCAAATGTATGTCAGTTTGGATGCTTATTTTCAATTTAAGTTGAAAAATTGTCAAATCCTATAAAAGCATATGTTTTTACATTTTATAAAAAACGTTACAAATATTACTAAAAGAGAAATTCCTTATATCAGGAAAATTTTTTTTATAAAAATATGAAACTTTATAAAAATCGCAATTTTATAAAAATCAAGCTTTCATAAGAAAATTTGGAAACTTTCAATTGTTTTTATAAAAAAACAGTTGAATTGTATGAAAATTAGATTTTATAAAAAAAAATTTTTTTTATAAAATTTTTATAAAACCACTTTATAAAAATCGAAAACTGTATATAACTTTTATAAAATCGACCTCATAAAAAAAACAAATTTTTATAAATAATTCACTGCTTTTATAAAAAATTTTACCGTTTTTATAAAAACTACAGTCACTAGGGAATTTCCCGAAAATATGTTATTATTTTCCAAACTGATGGTAATCTTGATTTTCAGGGCAAACGCGAATCCCTGTGGAGCATGGTGGCCCTAAACGAAACTTTGGAAGCGGCGCCGAGCACCGCGCCCCGCGACCTCAGCATCGAGAGCGTCAAAGAACGCCCGAGCGCGGTGACTCTCAAGTGGCTCGCGCCGAAGCAGCCGAACGGTCTCATTACAGGTATAGCTGAAAAATTACTCGCTGGCTCGTGAGCAACGTAATTGATAATAATAACGAGCGAGCACTTGGAAAATAATTGCTTTCGCAGGATACGTGATATTCTATTCCACCGACAACACCAAGTGGGACCGGGATTGGTTAACCGAGGGCTTGATTGGGGACAAAACCGAGTACGTCGTTAAATCCCTCCAGCCGAACACGACCTACTTTTTCAAGATCCAAGCGCGCAATTCAAAGGGATACGGACCCTTCTCCGCGACCATGCAATTCAAAACGCCCCACAGTACGTTTTTCATCTCTCATTTCTCCTTTCATTCGCTTACGACGTAGGTTTTCATGGTTTTTTTCACTTCGATTTTTTTTTCGTTTTGCGCACGTAGATGTTGTTTGGTGTACTTTTTTTCGCTTTCGGCGGAGAATCGTTAATTAGTTGCGATTTGTGTGTAATTAGAATCAATTTTGTTTCGAGCTAGGGATTTTTAAAGTTGATCGACTAGAGATTTTTATTTGAGTTCGTTAATTCGTGAATCGATTAAGTCAAGTTTCGTAATTGGTGAAATAGAAGTTTGGAAAATTTTGAAATTTTGAAAATTCATGATTTGGACTTGACACTTTGGAAATTTCAAAATAAAGAAAATTTAATTTAAATATTCCAAGTTATTTTAAGTATTTTAAGACACTGGAAGTCAAATGCAAATAATTTGGGAACTGGAAAATTTCTTTCAGAAAATTCGAAAATTATAATGTTCGGGAATTCAGATTCCAAATTATAAATTCATTCATTTAAAAAATTTTGGAATCCAGTATTTAAATTTAAATGTAGTAATAAAAAAATGAAAAATTGTAAGATTTGATATTTTATAACTCCAGAATTAAAATATTAAAAATCTCGCACTTATTAAGTTTTCAAAAATGTATAAAATGTCGAATTTTAATGTGGACATTTATATTTAAGATCATTAAAATTATACATCTGAAATTTGACGTGGGCAATTTTTATCACTCTTCAATTTTCTTTTTCAATTAAAATGGCTAATTTTCGTATTTATGTTGACTGCTCATTAGGTAATGGCATGGATTACTATGACGATTTGCATGGCCGAGGTAAGATACAGCTTATAATATTTTTTTCGAATAATTCGTTGATTCTTTGCATAATTTTTCATCCAGGTGTTTTGCATTTTCGTTTGCAATGTTTCGCATATTTCTTTCAAGCACAAACGTAAGTAATAAAAATTTAATTGAAAAATTTTTTTCGTTATTTTTCAGACGGTCGAGGTTTGTCCGGCGTTTTAATATACGTCATTGTCGGCTGTTGCATCGTTTTAATCTCGGGGATATTAGTTGGTGCCGCGATTGTTTGCTGTCGTCGAAATTCAGATTCTCCAGAACGTAAAAAAGGGTAAACAGTGTGTTTGGTTTCAAATAGTTAATATACGTAACATTTACCGAGTGATTTTTTTCATGTAATTTAATTCTGAATTTTTAAAAATTAGTGTCCAAAATTGGACAAGTTGGGTGAATTTTGAAATTATATTGAAAATTTCTGACCATTGCAAGTAATTTTGAAATTTTACAAATTTATGAAATTCGAGATAAAAAATATGAATTCAGACACTTTTTTTGAACTGTGAATTTCAGAGCTCACATATTCAAATTCTGAATATTGAAAAAATTAATAGTTCAACATTAGAACAAGTTCGATAAATCTCGGAATGAAATTTAAAATTTCCAAAAATACAAATCATTTTGAAATTTCACAAATTTCTGGAATTCAAGTCCATAAGAACTCAAAATTCAGACACTTGAAAATGGAAAATGTTTGAATTTTAAATTTCAGAATGAAAATGTTAAAATTCTGAATTTTACGAAACTAAAGATTTAGAAGTGATAAATTTTTAAATAATTCTCGGTATTTCGAATTCAGAAAAATTGAAATGTTCGGAAAATCCTGAATAATTTTCAAATTCTACAAATTTTTGGAATTCGAGTCAATTGTCAATCAAAATTCGAAAATTGTAAACTTTAGGATACAAACATGTTCGAATTTTGAATTCTGCGAAATTAAAGATTAAGCAGTAAATTTTCGACATTCTAAATTCTGAAAAATTAAAGAGTTTCAAAAATCCGTAGTAATTTCAAAATTTTACAAATCTCTGGAATTTTAGTCATTAGAACATCAAACTTCAGACACGTAAAAATGGACAATTCTCAATTTTTGATAAATCTTGAATTAGTTTTCTCAATTCTGAATTCCGAAAGATTAAAAATTTCCGAAAATCCCAAGTCATTCTCAAATTCTACAAACTTTTTCAACTCAAGCCAGTAGAAAATAAAAATTCAGACACTTGAAACTGACAAATTTTGTTCAATTATTTATCAACTTGATTCTCGAATTTTAAAACACAGGTACATGAAGGAAATGAATCAAAAAAGTAATATCAAACCCCCGGATCTCTGGATCCACCACGACCAAATGGAACTGAAGGCCCTTGAGAAATCTTCGGTCAATGGGGAAGCTTCGACGAGCGGCGCCACGAGCAATACTTTGCCAAGGTCTGGAAACCAGGATTACGAATCCGACAACGTCCACGTGAATTCCAGCTCATTGGATAAGCGCACTTACATCCCGAGTTACTTAGGTGAGCACAAATCGCAAAATAAATGCATAAGGTCGTAGACAGAAATTTCGTCAAGGGGAGTGGGGGGGGGGGGGGGTAAGGAGATTTTTACTCGAAATTAATTCAACGAGTTCAACAATTACAGTTTTCTTAGAGAAATATGAAAATTTCCTGAATTCTCAGAATTATCAAAACTTTGAAATCTCTGGAGTTTTCGAAATTTTTGGAATTGTCAAAATTTTCAAAATTCTCTAGACTTTTGAAATTCTCAAAATACTTCAAACTTTGAAAATTCGCGAAATGGTTGAAAATCTTGATATGTTCAAAATATTCAAAATTATCAAGTTTCTCAAAGTTTCAGAAATTCGTAAAATTTTCGGGATTTCCATAATTATGAAAGTAATTTTTCAGAATTTTCAAAACTTTTTCAATTTTGTGAAATTTCCAAAATTTAAGAAATTCTGAAATTTTTGAAAATTCCAAAAAGTTAAAAAATTTTGAAAATCCTCTAAACTTTAGAATTCTTGAAAATAGTTGGAAATTTTGACATTATGTTAAAAATGTTCCAACTTAACAAAAGTTTTTTGAAATTTTTGGAATTCATTAAATTTTCAAAATTTCCAAAATTATGAAAACTGCGTTAATTCTCAAGATTTTGGAAACTTTTTTAAATCTCTGAAATTTATGAAATTTTCGGAATTCTGAAAATCGTCGAAATACTAATAACTTTCGAAATTCTCTAAATTATTAGAAATCTTGAAATGTTTCAAATTATCATGTTTCTCGAAACTTGAAGAATTCGTAAAATTTCCGTAATTTCAAGAATTATGAAAATATTGTAAATTTCGAGAATTTTTGAAACTTCAACAAATCTCTGAAATTTACGTAAATTTTGAAATTCTCGAAATTTCCAAAATTCCAGTAACTTTCAAAATCCTTAAAATACTTCAAACTTCGAAAGTTCTCAAAAATGTGTAATATCTTAAAATGTTGAAAGTATTCCAAATTATTAAATTTCTCAAAATGTTATGAATTTGTGTAATTTCCGTAAATGCTACCAAGAATTATAGAAATGTTGTAAATTTTTAGAACGTTTTACAACTCTGAAATTTAAAAAATTTTTGAAGATTCGAAAAATGTCAAACTTCGAAAGTTCTCAAAATTGTGAAAAATCTCAAAATGTTGAAAGTATTCCAAATTATTAAGTTTCTCAAAATGTTATGAAATCGTAACATTTCCGTAATACCAAGAATTATAGAAATCTTGTAAAATTTTAGAATTTTTAGAACTTTTTACAACTTCGAAATTCAAAAAATTTTTGAAGATTCAAAAATTGTCAAACTTCCAAAGACTTGTGAAATTCTCGAAATCCTTCGAACTCTGAAAATTCCCAAAATTGTTGAAAATCTTGAAATTTTCAGAATGTTGAAAATTATAAAGTTTCTCGACAACTTTGACACTTGTGAAAATCAGTATTGTTTTACTTTTTTTTTTTTTTTTTTTTTTTTTTTTTTTTTTTTTTTTTTTTTTTTTTTTTTTTTTTTTTTTTTTTTTTTTTTTTTTTTTTTTTTTTTTTTTTTGGAGGAGGCTTCAGTCTTTTCCCTGGCTACGTGCTTGTAAATGCATTGAGCAATGATTGATGGTTAATTGACATGGTTGATTTTAGCTATCGCTACAGCAACGCCAATCGTCAACAGCAACAACTTGTCTTCGTCGACGGTCCACAATTCTTGTAGCGACGCTTTGTCCATCCGACAGAATTATCCCCCACGAAGTGTCGCTCAGTACAGTCTCAATCGAGCCCATATTACTCTGGAACCGACGCCGGAATCAAGCCCGGATTCCTGCAAAGTCACTTCTTCTTACGAACCCATGCAGAGCCAGGTAAATCCTGAGTGATTTTAGTTTTTATAAAATGATGACAAATTCATAATCTCGATTTTATGAACTTTTATAAAATGTACGATTTTTATAAAGTGATTTTATAGAAACTGTATGTACACAGTTTCTACAAAAATCGTAAAATAAATATAAAATTGAAAATAAAAATATAAAATTAACAAAAATAGAATTAAAAAAAAAATATATATATATAAAATTTTTTTTAAATATAAAATATAAAATTTTTCAACATCGATGCTTCGTCCTGAGCTGTAGTTGAAAGTGTAGTAGTAGAAAAGTAGAAAAAGTGAAAAGTACGAAAATATGCGTTTTTTAGAAGTATGATTCTTCGTATCCGAATTTTCTATTTTTGCGACTAAACTTCGAACTTTCGACAGTTGTACACTGGTGGAGGAAGCACACTGTCAGGGGGAGCGACGAGCTACAGCGGGGGAAGCAGTCAGTATGGCCCTGGGCATTACGGAGGCAGCGCCCAATCATCCACGACCAGCGCTGCCACTGCTGCAGCTGCCGCGGCCAATTTGGAGAGCAATCATGCTTCCAAAAGACTTCAAGGTCATCCTTTGAAGAGCTTCAGCGTCCCTGCTCCTCCGCCACAGTCAGCGCCTTCAACTCCGGCGCAGCAGAAACATACAGGTACACAAATAAGCGTTTTTTTGTTTGTTTTTGAACCAAATTGAGTGAAGAAATTTTTTGGTCACTCTATGTATTCTGATCGTGTATCTTTGAACATTCATTTTTTTTTATCATGATTTTTTTGATTTTTCGAACAATTTTATGTAAGATAACGATGTTCCAGTGTCGGTGAGACCAACAATATCCGGAAGCCCCTACAAGAAACCTCCTAGTACCAGTCAGTTAGCGAAGAATAGATTAACTTCGATGTCCAATGCATCGCACACGCCAGAAGAGCTTGAAAGATTGAAGGTACGATTGCGCCCTTCGATGTGTGATTCCTTCCTGGAAATTTTTCGGTTTTTTCGTGATTTTTGATATACGTGAGATATTTCGTTGTCGAAAAAATTGATAATTTGTATAAGAACCCCTGATGGAAAAAGAATGATTACGTACGGTCGCTGCACAGTCACTTCACGGTCACTGCGAAGACGTGAACATTTTTTATTATGTTTTTGACAAATTCTGATGAAATTTTCAAATTTTTCAAAAAACGAAAATAATTTTTTTATTTCTTGAATATCGCGGAATTTTTAATTTTTTTTTTAATATCTAAATTTTTGAACTCTCCGTGAAACTCGAAATTTTGAAATTTTTATAAAAAATGTGAATCACTGAATTTTTTTGAGTAATGTAAAAATTTAAATATATTTAAAAAACTCAAAATTTACAAATTTTCCAAAAAACTCAACATTTTTGAATTTTCAAAAAAAAAAAAATCGGAATTTCCCGATTTTTCGTAAAACTTGAAATTCCAAAATCTTTAAAAATCTCGAATTTTTCATTTTTTTCTTTCTTTTTTGATTGAAATCTTCAAATCTCGATAAAATTTCGAATTCCAAATTTCTCAAATAAATTTTAATCTCAATGTATTTTGAAAAAATTTTAATTCTAAACATTTTCCGAGTACTCAAAATTTTCGGATGTTCCTAAAAACTAGCAATTTTCAGAATTTCCAAATGAATTACAATTTGTATGTCATTCGGAAAACTTGTAATTTTCAGATTCCTCGAAAAACTCAAAATTTTAATATTATCTGAAAAACTCCAATATTTTACAAAATTTTCGAGAAACTCGAATTTCTCAATATTTTGGAAGACCCAAACTGTTCAATTTGCGCAAAAAATTCTAGATTTGTACATTTTACAAAAAAACTCAATAATTTCGAGTGTTACCCAAAACTAAAGATTTTCGAAATTTTCAAAAAACTTCAAAATTTTTAATGTTTCAGAAAACATAATTTTCAAATTTTCGAAAAAACTTATAATGTTTGAATCATTCGAAAAACACAAAATCCTATAATTTTTCGAGCAGCTCCAAATTATCACATTTTTCAAAAAACTCAAATAATTTGAATGATTCCCGAAACTCACAACTTTCAAATCCTTCAAAAAACTTCGAAACTTAAATTTCTTAAATAACCCAAAATTTCCAAATTTTCGAAAAAAATTGAATTTTCAAATCATGCGAAACACTCAAAATTTTCAAACTTTAATAAAAACTCAAATTTTCGAAATTTTCGTAAAAACCCACAAATATTATTCAATCGAAATACTCAACATTTTCGAATTCTTTATATTATCAATTTCCGAATGTTTTCAAACACGTTAAATTATAACAAAAAAATCACTTGTACAGTCGCCAAAGTGACGGTGTGGCGACTGTATACGGTCGCTGCATCGTAGCCGCACCATCACTTTTTTTTCATCAGAAACACAGGAAATTCCAGGTCGAGAATCTCTTGGGCTCCAAAAAGTCTGAAGGTGATGTGGGATCTCGTTCGTGAGTTTCTGCATCGCCTGCCAGACACGGTTTTCATTTTTTATGACATTTTTACGTCGTTTTTGAAAAAAAGAAAATTTTTTGTTTCAGCCATCGTACAGTACCGAGGAATTGAACCAAGAAATGGCCAACCTTGAAGGCCTTATGAAAGATTTGAACGCCATCACAGCTTCGGAATTCGAATGCTAGATTTATCTAGCTGGCCTTGATGATAACGTGCCATCCAGACTGCGTAAACTACGTAATTATTGTCCGAAAGACAATGCCTGTCAGTATTCACAAGCAGCTGCGAATGCTAGAAAACGCACAATACTTGACTTTGAGGTAAACTGGATCTGAGTTCGAGTGTAAATTGCTACAATTAGTGTATTACGAAATATCGTAATGATTGTTGATGATTTCCGGAATTTTTAATTCTGCCAATAAATCTAACTGAATATGTCGTATTTTTTCATTTTTTATAAATGTTCGCGAAATGCAAGCGTAAAATTGTTACAATTTTGAGTTCTTAAAAATTTTAACTTACTCCAATTTACCTCAAAGTGCTCATCATGAGTTCGACTTGTTGATAAAATATCTCAAGCATACACATATTCATATTTAAATGAAAATTCCTGTCGATTCCGCTGAATTCATTCGTCTGGTGAATTACACTCATTATTATCCAACGAATCGCAAAGAACAATGATGTCATGAAAGTAATTGTTCGAGTGCTTTTCAATTTATCCGATTTAATCGTCCAAGTGTCGTGTACATAAAGTATGTGCAAATCGTATTTATGGAGCACTTTAATTTTATCGCAAGCACACGTAGGGTTGTAGTCGATATTTTCGAAAATCGATATTTATCGATATTTCAAGTCGGTATAATATATCAAAAACAGCCAATATTATCATTTTTTACGCGATTCTGTAAGAGCAATAGATTAATTCATTCATTATTGATAGAAAACTAACGTTATCATCGAGCGAATCCATACAGTTAGGTCAAAACGAAATATCAGTAATATCGATAAGATATCGGCAACCCTGTTTGTACAATTTTTCTACCATTTTTCCACGTTCAACAATGGACCCAGTTTTTCACGAGAGCAAAGCTGCATTTTGCATTTTTATACATGAATAATCTCAACATATACATTCCATTGTATGGCATGTTTCATTCGATTTTCGACTGTATATAGTTCACACTCATTACGCACTATTTATTGTTCGCTTCACGGATTTGAGTCGAATGGAACGAAAAATAACGACACTGTATCGAAACACGAGAGCTTTTTTAGGTGACATTTTATTATTTAGTTCAAATACATTCGGATCGTGAAGAAAAAATTGATCTCCGCGAAACTGAATTACGCCAGATCTGAGAGTATAGTATTTTTTCAATTATTTATACCGATTCGAGTCGTAATTGTAAGTACTAAGCACGTAAGAAATGAAGATGTGTTGAATACCTAAGCACGTAAGAAATGAAGATGTGTTGAATACTATTTAATATATGACGATTTTCAACCAAGTGGTTAGAAGAAATAACGTTGGACATTATTTTGAATATTTTGTTTGTTGTCGATTACAGATTTTAATATTACATTCAAGTTTTTGTACGTTTTTTTTTTATTCTGATTTTTATGTGTTCGAAATTTTTGGAATTGAGCTGAATCTCGCGATGACTTTATTTTTTGAAGAAACAATGCAAACATGACTATTTATCTTGAGGAAAATATTATAAGAAAGTTGTAACCGCTAATTTTTGCGGCGAAAGAACTTGCGAATACTGCCATTTTTTATAAATACCTACGCGGCTTCACGTTTCACACTTGTCTCTTTTTGATACCGACTTGTTGCTCTTTTTTTACGTCAGTTTTGTACAAATCTTGTAAATTAACGGTAAAGTAGCAATCCCGATTAGCGTAGTTCCCTTGAGAATACAGTACAAAGTTATACGCGACACCGCTTCAACAATTTATCGTCTTTTCGTACTTGATACATTTTTACAAGACTTATTCATCCGGCGTATCGCGTATTTCTGATCGAAATTGTAATTTCGAATATTTTTGTTACTTGTAGCGAACGAGTATTTAAAATTGTCAAGTGCATTACGAATCCTTTCATTGCTGACGTTGTCAATTTACCGCGCAAAATCCAAGCACTTATTTTTTTGCATAATTTTTGTAAAGTTTCTATATCATTCATTCAAACGAAATTATTGTTGTTCGTTCTTTATGAAAATTGCAGCGTCGGCTATGAGAGGCTCGAACGTAGATAATCACATAATTGATATTTAATAGTAACTTAACACGCCCTGCGCTGCACCATTTTGCATCACGAAAAGACTGATGTGTGATACGTCGCGTGTATTCTCATACATATTCGTAAAACGGCTGCTAATGTACGCGTTATTTAAAAAACGCGCTCTATTTAAGGATGAATTCTCGCCTGCGGAAGGTTTACAAATATTTTACCAGAAAGTATGATTAGCTTATTTATCTACCGTTAATTGTAATTAACGTAATGGGCGTCGAAATTGACGCTGTGCGATCATGTCGTGGTGTAATCACACTTTATTGGCCTAGGAGCATTATCCTCAGTGTCTGCGGGTGCGAATATCACTGCCATTTTAAAACCGTCGCGTGCAATTCGATGCGCATGTGTACTCGGGAAAAAATTTTGTTGAGTCAACTTAATTTTTTGTATGCCGAGTTTAGCAGCTTATGATTTCATAGTAGCTAGCTGCCAAGTACGCGACTTTTACTCAAGATTTTTTTCGAATGTGCAAAAGTACGGACCTCGTGAAAACGTAAATTTTTACCGGTGAGAGGGAGCTTTAATTGATGATTCGAAGGGGTCGAAAGATTGGAAGCAATGTGGGGAATTATTTATAGGGACTTTCTAATTTCCGGAGTCGAGTAATTTTTTATGGAAAAACTTTTAATGTGAATGTATGCAGATATGTACAATTGCATAGATTCGATGTGTAAATACATGACATATATCATTTTTACATCTTTCTTTGTACACTGTCAGATATTTCAAGATTATCGTTTCTAAGGCAAATGAACAGTTTCGAAAAAGCGATGTTTGATGAAAGCAGCGAGGAACTTTCTTTCGTTCAAGTGTGATAATATTTGTACAATTCGATTTGTAATAAAAACTTTTGTGTTACGTAATGTTCTTTTCTTATTTGAGGTCCATTATAGTTCTCTTTTTCTAGACTCGCTACTGGCTTTGTCGAGATCGCCAGATCGTGGATGATCTAATTAAAGATTTTATCCGTAAACTAGCCGGCATAACCTAAATTTGATAATTCATGAGAATCATGTCAACGGACACCGACTCAAAAGACTCAATCAATACTATTAATAATTAATTGTCAATATAGTCGTTGAGTCAGTGTGTAGACGTCACAATTTGTGATATTAGGGATATTTAGTGAAATTCAGTACTATCGAACACTTGCGATAGTTTCTCGATACTATCGATTATTTCCCCGGTCTACAAAAAACAATATGGCCGCTATTGTTGTTGAGCCGACGCAAGCCGACGGGCCCTGATTGTTGTCGCTGGAGCGTGCGTCAAAATAGTTTCGGTTGAATTTCCGTTTTTTCTTCCAAAATTTGTTGAATTTGCGATGTCCAGCGGCTGTTTTTAACTGTTTAAACTGTTTTAACGTTACCAGAGTGAATAATCGATCGCAGAAAATGGGCTCCGTAACGTATACGTGCCCGGTGTGTTGCGGGAAAGTTTTTCGCAACGTCCAATCGCTCAAATACCACCTTTTGAGCGTGGCCAGCAATATTTACTGCCCGTGTTGCACCGAGCAAATGGAATCGATCCGGGAACTCGTTACACATTTGGAATCGTGCGAACAAAATCCAGACTATACGCCAAGGTCCAATAAAAGTGAACCGCTGAGCAAGCGGATCAAAACGGAACATGACCCTTGCGAGGAGGTGATTGAGCATTTATTCGGACAATTTGTTGTTTCTCTACGGTTGATTATTTAAATTAAATTGAAGAATTAAAGAATAAATTTCAAAATCTGTGGAAGTTGAACTGAATGTTTTGAATGATATCAAATCAAACTTGAGTTGAAAAAAATTGCTTCATATGTTGGAGTACCGACTTCTGGAATTAAAATTGCCCAATTATGACCCTTAATAATGTCAGAATGATAGAAATTACTTGAAAATTTGTACATTCCAAGTTTATATACTTGTTTGAAAATTATTTGATAATAATATTACCCTAAACCAGGATTCTCAAATTTTGAACATTCGAAAGAATAAATAAAGAAATTTTTGAATCAACATTTTGATTTTTGATTTGGATGGTTCAAAAGTTTTAAATTTTATGTCATTTTCTCTAGAGCAAAAATTTAACATTTATCATAAACTTTGATTTCAAAAGGTGAATTTAATTCAGACTGAAGATTTAATTTTCAAAAAATTGAAATTGAATTAAAATTGCATTTCTCATATTCCAGGTAGAACAACCAACAGGCGGAAGTCGCAATGGCGCAGAAATTGGCATAATTATTCCCGGAGGAGGTGAACATTTTAAAATTAGCATTTAATTAATGGTTTCAAATGATAATTATAATTTTGGAAGAATTCACAAGGTTGCAAAGTATTCAAAACTAGAGTTTGAATTACTCCCCATTCTCATTTTTCAGTATTTTTATATTTTGTATACATGTTTTTGTCTTAAAGTTCGTCCACATCAATTAATTCAATTTGTGCGCAAATTCATATGTTCAGGGTGTCGCGCAGTCAAAGAAAACAGCAAATCTGTAGGATTTTTCCATTAAATATTTTTTCAAATTTTCTGATGAATTACAAAATGAGTCATAAATACGAAATAAGTCATTAATTATAATACCTAGTGTTCAAAAAAATATTCATACTGAGAAAAATAATTGAGAAATTTTCCATGGTATGGGGTAAAATGATAAAAATATTGGTTTTATAAACAAAAGAAAAAAAAATGGTACCTGTAAATAGCATGAAATTCTTTCAAATTTCTCCAGTAAAAATCAAATTTTTCGCACCAGTTAATAAATTCATAAAATATTGCAAAATAGTTTTAAAAAAAATTAAATCAGTTTTCTGGATCAGATTGTCACATATTTGATTATTGCTTAACATTATAAAAATGTTCGATATTTATTCAAATGAGTTGATATTGAAAACTAAATAAAAAAAAAAATTCTGGCCCCTAAAAAGTACAGGTGTGTCCAATCCAGTGATGTTGGTTGTCATCTGACCAGTAAATTGACGTCTGACCTGGCAGTCATAACCGTCATGTGAAACAAATTTTTTTGACTTGACTGACCTGACAAAAAAATCCATGACTGTCAAATCCACATCCGTGTAAATATGGAGTTTTCAAAATTGTGTATTTGCTTAAAATTCAAAAAATTTTTAGTTTTATTCACAGTTCTGTAGAAACCTTCGACTTAAGAAATTATTAGAAAATTGAAAATGTTGAGGATTTTCAGAGAAATTTTTATTAATTTCGATGTTCTAATGTTTGTAACCCCTGGTTAAAAAATGATTTTTTAAAATTCGATTTATTAAATTCTCAAATTTTATAAGTATTAGATAAAATGGAAAATATTATTTCCACACTTTCGAAACTTCGAATTTTATAAATTGTCATGAGTTATCAACTTCGAGATATTTTATGCAATAAAAACTAAAATTTTTACAGTAAAAAAACTTCAGTTGAATTCCCCAAAAATCATAGAAAATGTTTTTCATCATAAACCAACAATTTTGCATTCCAAAATTTCAAAAATTCATCTCCCAACTTCATTCAATCAAAAAATTCCTTTTTTCTTTGACTGCTCGACCTTTGAAATGAAATTGCTCGCACATACATTTTTTTTTTTTGAAAACTTCATCCAAAGAAGCCAAAAATCCACGCTTTCCCTCCCATCTCTCCAAAAACCCAAATATTTCAGTTTCCGAAACTTCTCTACGCATTAAAGTCCAGCACAAAAATATCTTCACATCACCGTCAGTGTCCATACCTTTTGACGCCCAAACCCACATACCGACACCCAAATGGATCAAGCCAGGTCAGAACGTCCTCCGCAACGTCCTCCACATCACTGGTGACACCCCGCCGCCCCCCCCCCCCCCCCCCCCCCCCAACCCAACACAACGCCGTCGGCTGTTGGGAGAAAATACCCACCGAAGGGGGCGCGCAGGGAGGGAGCAATACGAAGCCCTGATATTCTCCGACAACGAAGAATATTACGGAGAAGCCGACGTCGACCAGGACGCGATACCCCAATATTACCAGGAGGAGGGGGACGAGGAGGAGAACCCCCTCGAGGGCATAGAGAAGTGCGTCGGCGAAAAAAGGATCACCGCCAAGAAGTTCATCGCCAAGCAGGCGCGTCAGTCAGGACAGTCCTACATCAACCATCGCGGCAAAAAGATACCGGCCCGTAAAATGGGGGAGGGATGTGGCGACGAGTGTCGATTCGGCTGCTCCAGGAAAATAACCGACGAGGAGCGTTTCCAGATTTTCACCGATTTTTGGAACATCTCGGAACACTCCCGGAAATGGGACTACATACAACAGGTGGTCGTCGCCGACCCCAAGAAGACGTCCACCACGCCGCACGACTCCAAACGGCAATTTTCCTTGAAGTATAACCTGGTGCTGGGTCACAACAAAGTCCGGGTCTGCAAGACCATGTTCCTGCAGACGCTCAACGTCAGCGACTCCTGGGTGAAGACGGCCCTGGACAAAGTCAACAAGGGCGCCACTACAGATTTGAGGGGGAGGCACAACAATCGCAGGAGGGTCAGGGACGAGGTCCTGGACGGCATTAGGGACCACATCAACTCTTTTTCCAGGCTACGGGTCGCCGATGACGACAAAGAGTACTTGGACAGGACCTTGTCCGTGAGGAAGATGTACATGATGTACCAGGATTATATGACCGCGGAGGACAAGGGCGAGGACATCGCTACCGAGAGACAGTACAGGGAGATCTTCAACAAGGAGTTCAACATCGGGTTTATGAACATCGAAGAGAGTGTGAACCTTGATACGGACAGTAATTGAGGGGGGGGGGGGGGGGAGCCGGGGGGGGGGGGGGGGGGGGGGGGGGGGGGGGGGGGGGGCGGGGGGGGGGGGGGGGGGGGGGGGGTACTCGGACAGAAGTTTTTCTGAATTGAGATTTTTCAATTTCAAAATTGCGTTTTGTTCGGTTTTAGAAGTGAACATGACTTGTTTTTTTGGAGTTGATAATGCCGAGGTTATTTAAAGTCAGAATTTAGGTTTACAGGAAGATCAATTTATTGAAGAAAATTATGGGTTTTTTGCTCTTGCGAAATTTTGTTGTCTGTAAGGAAGCAGAATTTTTGCTTTATTGCGTATTTTGTCGTATTAATGATAGTTTTTTTTTGTCATTGTTAGTTTTGACAAATTTGAATTGGATTAATGCAATTTTGCTCTGAGTATGGATGTATAATTATGGCTTTTTTTAAAATGGGGAATGTGAGATTTTGTATATATTTTTTTTCTGGGGGAGGGGGGCGTGAATTGAATTTACATGCGTGGTTTGAACCAGAGGTCGTTTTGTAATTATATTTGCTCCTTGTCTGTGGAATGGGCGAATAAAGGGGTTTTTTAGGAAACGTGAATTTTTTAATTTTTTTATCCGTCGTTTTGTACTTTGCAACAGTGAAGGTTTTTGTGGTATGTGTGTAATTTGAAACCATTAATAAGTACGAAGTTTTTGAATTTGTTCAAATTTGAAAATTTCGGAGTTTGTACGGTACTTTGGTGTGGGCAGGGTGTCTAATGATTGGAGATTTTAGAAATGTTCTGGAATTTTCGTAATTATGGAGGAAATTGATGTTCGAATGATGATTTAATTTTGTATCTAAAAATTTTTTTGGACACCCTGCATGAGTTTTGTTGTATTATTTAATTTTTGCGGTGTCGAATCAGGTTCTTCTAATTTATATGGCCACGTGTCGTATAGCAGTCCATCGGGAAAAAAAATCGACTGCGTTTCACCGTGCGACGATGATCCTTTATATTGTGAAGAAAATTCAGTGCAAAATTTCAATGACACGAGACAAGGCGTGTTTCAGTTGGTCGATCCAGAAGATTTGTCTCAGGTAGTGAAAATCTCTTTTCGTTATGTTTTACGAATTGAACACTTGTTTGCCCACATTTTCAATTGGGTCGAAATTGTGTTTTTTAATTTAGTTGGAATTTGGTAGAGATTTAGATATAAAAATAATCCGAATTCTTGAAATTTGTAAAAATACGAAAAATTTTAACAGTCGAAGTTTTGGGATAATCAGAAATATTTTCGAAACGTTTTTTTGATTGAAAGAAAGTTTCGATTTAATTCGAGTTATTATATTTTTCTTAGAATTCCGAAAGCAACGTTTCTGGGCATAGTTACGCGCCAGAAGAACCAGGTATTTTTTATATCCTAGATTTTATTCATCTATTATTTGACATGAGAGATTAAGTTATAAAGTATTTCAGCCGTTGAATCGCCAGTGGAAACTTTGAGCGAAAATGACGAAGTTCTCGGAAATCCGGGGGTTAATCATGGTTCTTACGTTGATACCGAGATTACGCAAATTTTGAAAGGAAATGTCACGGGCTTGGCTTTGCTGGAACTTTATTGCAAGCGCAAGGAGCTTTCTTCGGCTGATAGAACTTACTTGGTCGATATTATTGTGAGACACGAAATACGGAATAACCCCGACTATAAGTGAGTAATTTAGGAAAAAATCGGATATTGAGGTTTTACGAAAATAAGAAAATAAATGAACACCAAAAGAAATGTTGAAAATTCCTGAATTCAATACTTATAAAATTGTATGCAACTCAATGAAAAGTTTGAATTCAAAATTCCAAAAATATTCGATTGGAAAATTAATTAATGCAGTTTTTGATATTTTAGAATTTTTAAACACCGAATTTCGAATGCATTTTTTTGAATTTATATAAATTGAACGAATTTTTCGAAATAATGTCAACTTCATTTTTTTGTGTAAGTTTCGGTATTTTTGAAAATTGTACGATGATTCAAAAACAAACGTGAAAATGACATTCGAACATTTTTTCAGAATGCGAACCGAGAGACTCATCGCATTGGCGAATATGATTGAAAAAACTTTCCCTGGAGAATCATCGAGTACATACTTTATACCATATGGGATGAACAAAATAACGGGACAAAAATTTTTGGCCAAAGGAAAATTGTATGACAAGTACAATCATATCAGAAAATACCTGAGAGAATCTGGACTTTTGAATGAATTTCCAAATCGAAGACAACCGAAAGTAATTCAGAAACCTGTGATTCTCGGGTCTCGAGAAAAATTGCAATCACTAGGTATTCAATGATTTATTCATTAAATTTGTTACAAATTCACTAATCCATTAGGTTCCAAATTTAACATGTGCGAAATTGAAAATTCGGAAAAAAATTTGAGTCTGAAAATTTTAAAATTTACCTATTCAAATCCTTACATTTCGACATCCAAAATTTGGATAGAACTTTAAAAATTGAAAATTGTGGATTCTATAATTCAGAAAATTTGATTGTAAATTGGACAATTTGGACATTTTTGTGTTTAGAAACGTAGGCGAAGGAAAAATTGAAAATTTTAAAATATGTAAATTTTAAAACTCGAAAATTCGTTAAAGAAAACTATCAGTTGAAAATGTTTCAATATGAGGTTTATCAGAACGTAAAATTTATTAATTTTATAGCTAAAAATGTCATATTTGTGTAATTTCAGAAGTCAAGCCCAACACGAAATAATTTACATTTTCGATTTTTTAAATTCACAAATTCGATCGTACTAGAGTTATATAATATTTGATACTTGTAATTATTTCGAGTTTGAATTTTAAGTTCACATTTTTGATGTTCACATTTTTTTGTTATGTTTGTAAGAAGTCGAATTGTTATTTTAAAAATTATTATTTTTTAGGCAGCGGTCCAAATTCGAGCAAAGACTGCGACAAAAAAGTCGAATGGCTAAGAAATCACGTGGAACCCTGGGACAGAGTGAGGACATGTTGGAGCAAAACTTCAAGGCACAGAATCGAAGAAATGCTCGATAATGAAACTCCTTTAGATCTCTACCTCGCGCGGTTTCCAGCTCTGCAAGTACCTCTGGGATATACTTTGGTACACGATTATAAAAAAGTCAAAAAATGTGTCTTGTTTCCGAAGTACAGAAATGTTGAAAATTTGTTCTCAGATCGATATTGATTTCTCCATGCATCATCCTCGCCAGCCGGCGTTGCTGTTCAGCGAATGGTTTTCGTTCCAAGACGAAGTTTTGAATTATTGCTCAAAAAGAAAAAGCCTGGATTCGTCGGTGAAAAGTTTGCTGGATGTCATTGAAAATCAGGGCAAATCATTAACTGCAGGTAAAATATAAATCATTTTTAACGTTATCTAAAAAAAATCTAGTCTAGAAAAATACAACAGTTTTTTTTTTTTTAAGAAATAAAATAAACTTTTGCGAAAACATGTTTTTAACACGAATTTGTTGTTCCAGAAACCAAAGCAATTGTTGTTTTGAGAATTCTTCCATTATTATTGCCAAATCCACCTGTAAAAACTGCCAGAAAATCCGGTTGGAGACCGTCGAAAGCCGAAACGCAAGATTCGTTTCTTTTGCACGCTAAGGTATTTTTTAATTATTTTTCTATTTCAGATGCGGACACACGAATATTGAAAAATTAAAAAAGCTGACGTTTCAAAATCTTCAAAAATTTCGATTTTGAACTTTTTTTCACATAAAATTTGTGTTTTGTCCGCAGAATGAAAAAGATCTCGAGTCATTGTTGCAAAAACGGAACGAACAATTGGAGTTGTATGGATTGCCTGATTTGCCTTTGCCCGTTATTGTTGGAGCTTCTTTTGACGACATAAAATCTTGCCTCGTTTGCGTAAAACACGTGAAATATTGCGTGAAATCCGTGTTGCAAGCGATGGACATTTCTTTCAAGAGCTTCTATGCGCTGCAGCAGGAGTTTCCGCGCGAGTCGAAATTTCCCTGGCTGATTCTGCAGAATCGCGTGTACCAAATCACGGGGGAAACCGACCAAGTTTTGCCCGCTGTCATGACTTTCATCGCGGATTTGAAACGAAAAAATTTTTGAAGGTCATTTTTTTTCTTTCAAAGAAATTTATGGATAATTTTTTCATTTTCGACACTGCTACGTTTGTGTTAACGATGTATGTAAGTTATATCGTGTAAGTTGTAAGTAATCCATGGAATTAAAAAATTGGGTTTTATGCTCGTATTTTGTTGTTCCATGGTGGTAGATTTTTCGATATTAGTGTGGGAAATGTTCATGAATTTCCAAGTTTTTTGTGAAAAATACATCGATTTTTACGAATTAATTAATCGTTTTTTGAAAAAATAAAAAAATGTTGGAATCGTCTTTTTTTGGTCGTGAATAGTTTTTAATTAAGTAGCGATTTTTTTTTAAGTTTAATTTATATTATTTGTTACGTTTATGACATTTTGTTATCAATAATCGGAATACTTTTGTTATTTTTAGATAGTGTGGAAATTCGAGACATTTTGGTTTTCAGTTCGAACCAATGAAAAATGCTGCAAGAACGCAACAACTTTCAACAAAACTGTAAGTACGAAAACATACGTAATATTGTTATTTTTTTACTGATATTGAACATTTTGTTTAACAAAATTGAATAACTGTCAAGGAAATTGATTATTTATAAAAGTATACACTTCGGGAGGGAAAATTGACCAACATTTTGATAAAATTTTGAAATTCTTATACTTGGATGAAAATTCAAATCTGGAAATCATGAAGTTTTCAGACTTTTTATAACTTGAATATTCAAATTGGAAAATTTGAAAAATGAAACATTTTGAATTTTTAAAAATTTTGATTTCAAAATGGAGAATTTAGAAATTGAAAACATCTGAATTTCGAACTTTTCAAATCTTGAAATTTTTTAGTTGAGCTAGAAAATTCAGGTCTGAGAATTTCCAAATCAGCATTTTTTCACTCAAAAATTTGGAAATCGTAGCATTAGAAAATGACGAACGAGAGTTTAGATAATTCTCAGAAATTAAGAAATCGAATATTGAAATTCAAGAAATTTCAAAAATACAAATTTAGTAGCAGTTCGAAAATACAATTAATTTGTGAAAAATGTGAGATTAACGAAATAAATTAAAAATGCAATTTAAAAAAAATTGAACTCAACATTTCTAAACTCGATTTATTTATAAATAAAAATATGTAAATTTCAAAATGTTTTAAAAATTAAACTTCGTAATTTCAAAACCTACTCAAAATCGGAAATTTTCAAATAAAAACAATGAAAATCTAATAACACATCACATATTTTATTTAATTACACTCGAAAATTTTCAAAATCAAATATTTTCACTGTCTTCTACCAATTCTTCATTATTTTCCATCTCATTTTCTAGTTCCTTGCAACTATTTTTCTCACACGTTTCTTTCACCACATTATTTTTATTTTTATCTGATTTCTTACTATTTTTCGTATCATTGTTTTCGACAACCAAGCCTCCATTCTTGAGCTTTTCCTTTTTCTTCGATGATTTTTCTTTCGGGCAAGGTTTTTCATCATTTACGGAATCCGTCATTTCCGGAATTGACAGATTTTCTTCTTCACTGACTATTTCGGTCTCGAGATTTTCTTGTGCTTCAACTTCCGAAGCCTCGCTGTTTTCGGGAGAACGTTCCGTTCTTTTCTTATTTTTCTTCGGTTGTTCTTGATTATTTTCTTTGTTTTCTTTGTTGGTTTGTTTTCCGGATTTCGACTTTTTTTCGGATTTCGTTCCTGTTTGGTTTTTTACGTCGCGTTTCTTTTCTTTTTTGCCGTTTACTTTTGGTTCTTCATTTTTGGCGATGTAAGAATCTTCGGTGGCTTTTTTTAATTTTTTCTTCTTTGAATTTTCTTCCTTTGTACCAGATTTTTCTTTCACGTCCATAGAACTAGTCCTGGATAAACAAAATTTGACATCGTTTTTATGGATTTCAGCAAATTTTAGTAAAAAACTGTATACTTTAAGAAAAAATTACCTTGACTTCTTTTGGTTCTTGCTGCTTACGGAATTTTCGTTGTTCTGTTTTTGATGTTTTCCTTCACATTGTTCCGTTAACAATAATATTGTTAATGCAAAGAGTGAAATTATTATCCACGATCTGCAGGAATAAACGGTGAAATAATTTTAATTACGATACTATTTGATTCAGAACAATAAATTTATGGTTACCTCATTTTTGCAACTTGGGGTACTCGAATTCACGAAACTTCTCGTCCTACAAGAAATTCCAAAATCTTAATTATTCACGTAACTATGAAGTTGTGTCTTCGACTCATCACACTAAACTTATCTAACATTGCATGATTTTCGCTACCGAGTTCATAAATCAACAGCTTTTATCAATGATTTTTATCGAAGACTATTTTTTATACAATCGAACCAGTGGCGTAACCAGGATTTTCTTCTTTTGACTATTCTGTTAGGTTTCGTGAAATTTTTCGAAAGATCGTGGAGTGTTTTTTTTTTTTTTTTTTTTTTTTTTTTTTTTTTTTTTTTTTTTTTTTTTTTTTTTTTTTTTTTTTTTTTTTTTTTTTTTTTTTTTTTTTTTTTGAATGTATGATTCTCAGTTTTCAACGGACATTATGGAATCCAGTTGCAAAAATCTAACATATATTGAGGATTATCGATTTTATGATTCCGAATTCGTGGATCGGAAATTTTTGGGATTTATGGTTTGTAGAATTTGAATACGAGAATTCAGTTCAATCATGTTTTTAGGGAGTTTTGTGGCGATAGAAACTTTTCTGAGATAGATTTTGGTTTACCATCGTCTGAGAATCGTGAAAAAGAGCACATTGAATCGTAATGTGGACGTTTTGGAGTTTGTCCTGTAGCTAGAATTTTTTAAATCGAATTTGGATGAGGAAAATCGCGTTTTCAGCCAGTTTCATGACGATAGAAACTCTTCTAAGGTTGATTTTGATTCACCATTGACTGAGAACTTTGGTATATGGCTCAATTGATCGAAACGGAAACGTTTTTGGGGTTTGATTTGTCATGCAAATTTTTTACATCGAATTTCACTAGCCGAAATAGCGTTTTTAGCTGGTTTCATTGCGATATAAACTTGTCTAGCATCGATTTTGATCCACCATCGACTGAGTCTTAGAATAGGGTCAAATTGAACGAAATTTAGAATTTTTGGAGTTTGCTCTGTCACCAAATTTTTCGAATCGAATTTGAATCATTGAAATCGTGTTTTTAGGCAGTTTTATCGCGATGAAAACTCTTCTAAGATAAATTTTGGTGCATGATCGACTAAGAATCTCAAAATAGGGCCCAATTAATCGAAGTATAGAAGTTTTGGAGCTGGCCCAATGACTGGGCCCCAGTCACAAATTTTTTATATCGAATTCATCAGTTGTCACGTACGAGCATTCATGTTCTCAAATCAATCAATTCGAAAGTATGAATTTTAAATTTCATTATATTTTGGTTCCTTCAATTTGGAAATCCATCAAAATTTCGTAAAATTGGTAAAAATTTCGATGCAAAATTATTTTTGGAAATCTACAGATTGCAAAAAATATACAAAATATATTAATTTTCGAAAATTTTTTAAATTCAACGGAATATCCTCTAAATATCAAAAAAATATTTTATAACTCTTTGAAATTCGCTTGCATTTGATCAAAAATTCGGAAAAATCACAGGACAGTCCCCCAAAAGTTTGGGAATTTTTGAAAAGGCTCAGAAATTGTGTACATGAAACCTGATTTTCAATTAGTTCGATATAAACATGCAATTTAAACTTGAAAAAAGGGGAAGTAGATCCGCAACTGAATCAAACACGGTACTTACGCGTCAGAGAAGCGCAGAACTGTCTGAACTAGGAACGCGCGAATTTCTGCCTTGATTTAGTGTTGTGGAGTACGTAATAAATCTCAAAATATCCGGGCAATGCGACATTGATGTAACTGTTTGTCGTTTTAATGCTTTCTTATCTTGTTTCCATGAATTTAGCGCAAAGAAGTGGTTTTATAAGTAGGGTACGGTTTTATTCGGAATGACAAGGCTGAAGATTTCTTGCAAAAACGATGTCATACAAACCGAAAGTTTATTTGGTCGTGAAAACATGTTCTTTATAGTAGAATAAACTGATCAAAAATTTGTTAATTTTGAATTGATTCGAGAAAAAAAGTATGCTGAGAATTTTTAGTGGAAATCATTGAGGTTTTTTGGATAGCTTTTGTTGATATTGATGTCTCATTTTTTGCTTGGGATCGGGGAAGAATGATTTGAGACGCATTTTAAAATAGTAGTATTTTTTATTTTCACAAGGCGTTTTCAACAGAGCATACGAGATTCATTAAGAAGAAACCGAAAAGTTTTCTCAGTGAAGAATAAACATTTATAAGACGAATAAAAATCGTTGTAATTACGAATATACGGAATAATAGGAGTTGTGCACTAATTACGTAAAAAAATTAAATATTAGTTCGTAATTTTGATATTTGGTGGACTTTGCAGTTTTATTTATTATAATTTTTATTTTGATTATCATTCATTTCTTTAAATGCAAGAGTTGAGAGAATTTAATATTTTCGAACATAAGGTTTTCGGGTTTTATGACGCAGAGTTTTGAATTTCGTAATCTCCAAGTTATAATTTCAAAATTCTTGAATTTCTAAATGTTTGATTTGCTATATTTGAAAGTTTCAATTTCAGATTGGATAATTTTTTTAACTTCTTTTTTGAAATTTCATTCATGAAATTGCAGAATTTCAAAAATTGAACATTACGATATTGAATACACGAAATTTTCGAGTTTGGACAAGAATTTCGGAAATGTACGGAAATATTTTTGACTTTTTCGAAACTTTTTGGAGTAGCATTTTTTTGAATTTATTAAATTTGAAATTCAAAATTTCATTTTTTCAGTTGTGAAAGTTAAAATTTTAATGCTCTCGAATATGAAAATCTTGGTTTTAAGACGCAGAATTTTGAATTTTATAACTTTTCAGTTACATTTTCAATATTCTAGAATTTCCAAATTTTCGATTTGCAATTTTTGAATGTTTCAGTCTTGGATTGAAGCATTTTGTAACTTACTTTTTTAAAATTTTATTCATAAAATTGCAGAATTTCCAAAATCGATAATTACGATGTTGAATAAATCGATGTAAAATTTATATCAATTACGTACTTTATGCACAAATCCTTACAACGATAATGTGAATTAACCATAAATCATCAAAAATTATGTTCCAAAAAACAAACAATATTAAATTCTTTATATTAAAAAAAAAAAAAAATTAAAAACTTCCGTTCACTGATTTCCTTAGATACTACAATTCGCGAGTAGTCAAAATTAAGCAAACTTAAAGAATTGAAAATTATCTTCAAAAAATAATAAAAAACTTTCAGTACACAACAAAATGTCATATTTCACAAGGCACTGACTTGACAACTATTAAATCTACACGATTATAAAACTGAAATATATTTTCACATTTCTCCGTAACACAAAACATTTATCCTAGTGACGCTGAAAAATTCGAGATAATTGTTACAGACAGTGAGATTAAAAATGTTTTCCATTGAAAATCGCTTTTGAAACTGTTTGGAACGACAAAACAAAAGCCTTATTTTTTGATTTTTTGAAAATTTTCTGTAGATTTGGATCAATCTTTTTTCTAAGTGTATTTCAAGTAACTACTATTTTCCTGAGACTTTCCTTTTTGCTTTCATAAAAATATTTCTACGACTTCGTGAAAATTTCTATTCGTGAGTTTGAGCCTCTGGTTAAAAATGAGTATTGACGAATGAAAGATAAATAAATTACGATTCCGATTTTGAAAAGATGAACTTTTCGGAAAAATTGGAATGAGAATTTTTGAATTCCAAAATTTCGACGATGGTTGGATTTTTCTGAAGACTTGAACATCTTCACTCTGCAAACATCGCAAACTTTTTGTCTCACTTTTTCGAAAAATTCGACATTTTAAAAATTTGAAGAAAGTCTCAATTTTTCAAATATGCAAAATTTCGAATGTTCACAAAAATCTCAAAAATTTGCCTGAATTCAAAAATTTCCAGAATTCCGAAAAATTTGAAATACTACACGTGATTCGGTGGACTGATGCAAATTTTGGAAAATTACATGAATCTACGTCAATTTCGCGACTTTCGGAAAATGGCAAAGGAAAAATTTTCCTACAATTTCATTTAATTTCCTAATAATTCTTATAAAAATTAAAGTTACTAAGGAGTTGTATTATTTCAACGTTTTTTTTCTCAACTGCCACAAAAACATATCAACCATCTCAAAAACTAACAATCTTCACATTGTTTTACGATCCACAAAGACCGTAAAAAGTGTTATCTCACACCCAAATGTTCTTCATAAAACATCATTCATTCGTCAATACCCATAAATTCACGTTCGTCTTATCGCAGTTATTAAATAAAAATACAAAAAGTACGTGTCACTATCTTGCTGTGGACTCGAAAAAATGCTTTCAAGTGGACTCGAAGTTCTCTGAAAATGGGGAACGGAATGTTTAGAAAAATATTTGAATATTCGCGGAGCACATAGGTAACGAGGAGAGAAAATTCCCCAGAATAGAGTTCTGGGGCATTTTTGACGGTTTTGCAGTTGACATCACTTGCAAGATTTGTTCGAACGGTTATTGTAAATTAAGAGACATTTTTCGTCGGGAAAGTGTCAGTATTGGCGAGGAACGATGACACCGTTTCTGCGGGGTGACCCATCGCTCAAGGGCTGAGCGTCTTCTCTGATAGATTGGGGTAGTTTGTGGTCCGGGTAGTTCCAAGCCTGAATTTCGGCGGTGCCGAATATTTGGTATACTATGTAGGTGCCGCAGGCAATGCAAGCTGCCAGGAGAAAAACGTTTCTCCAGGCACTAAGAGATAACTGCGGTGAAAAAAAAGAAGTTATTTTATAAATGGAAGTTTGATTTTTGGATAATACAGTAGAATCTCGGATTAAGAGAGAATGCAGTTGTGAAATTCGGGTTTGATGACTGTTTTAAGACGTTTTTTGTCGTATTTATTACATTTTTGGTTCGTTATTTTCGAAGTGTTGCTGATTAAAGTGACAAAAGGACAAAAATCGAGGTTTAAGTGTAATAAGTGGAAAAAATGTTGCATTTTGTGTGGAAAGCAATCGTTTAAAAAATAGACGATCGTTTTGTGAGATTCTCCAAAAATTTTGAACCTTTTTTTTATTTCATTCACTTCTGAGCAAATTTTTGAAGTTTTTGAAAATTTCAATAATTTTCGAGCCCGATTCGCGAAATTTTTAAATACTTCGTGAGAGATCAAAAATTTATGATATCAGGTTTCTGTGAGATTTTGAGTAATTTTGATAAATTTTTTAAGATTTTCGAAAATATTTACTTGTTGAGAATTGATATGAAAACTAGAGATTCTGCGATTCTGATGAATAGAAGTATTTTCACGACAAAAAAACCTTATTTTGATATTTTCGAATTTATTTAGAAATCGTAGAGGAAATTTCTGAGATTATACTTTTTTTCGCAGTTGAAAATTTTTGTACGTAAAATGTTGTTGATTTTCGAAAAACTTGGGATTTCTCATGATCCGAAAATTTGGGAATCCAAAAATTTAGAAAACTTGTTTGCATTTAAATTACTCACACTATCATCAGTGAGAATTCCAGCGGCTATTGGCGAGAGAAAACTCGCTGTCATGTGTATCGTTTGTGCAAAAGCCAAAACTGGTCCTGAAAATGATGCAAAATGCGAGAACAACATGACGAATCTTATATTTTAATGAAATTTAAATAAGTCGCTATAATTCAAAAAATTTAGAGAAGTCCAAAAATATTTCTAAATACCACAATAGTAATTATTGATGTATATAAGAATTTAGAAGTTAAATTTTTCGTACACCAAACTCAAGTTTGACATCGAATCCTAGTTTAAAAATTTTTTCATTTAAAATGTCGAACTCCAAAATATATTGTCAGTTGAAAATTGATGTCACTGTTGACCCTAAACTGAGTAGTTGGTCTTGACTTCCATACGATTCTGAATTTTACTTCCGAATTTTATTTTGATTTTGGTTTTAGTTTCCATCAGATATACCAGTAGTAAAACGGCTTTTTGCAGTTTGACATGTAATGGGCTGAATTTTGAATCTTATTCCCAGCTTTATTGAAATCGAGGAAATTATATGAAAATTTGAAAAAAACTTGTGGCGTACCTGCCAGATTAGGCGCAATATCCACAATATTAGCCATTGCACCGGCATAAGCAGCCGTGATAAGTGCAACAGCAATGAACCACACAATTAACACCAAAATCACGTTACATCCCAAATAACCAATCACTACAACTAAAATGCCTGGGACGATTTGAGCTGAAAGAAAATTTGTAAACAATTTAACTCTGAATTAACCACAGTATACACTCAGAGAGAAGCTTCTATTACTTCGAAAAAAAAAAAATTATTACATTACTTTAGTGGCGGATTAACAATCTACATCAAAATTTCATGTTTTTAAAAAATATCTTTCATAATAGATCGATTTTCCCGAACGGTTCACGAACGAGTTTGAAATTCAAAAAGAATCCGAAATCATTAAACAATTTTCTGAAAATTGACTCCACTTTTATACATTTTCAAGTGTATTAATGAATCAGTAAAAATCATTTACGTTTGCAGTCATTTTCGGCGAATTGTTCGCATGTTTTTAAACTACATAAGTGTAAATCCACCAGTCTGTGTTACTGTGACAAAGTTTTTTGTTTAATCAACGGAAGTTGATTAAACAACGGAAGTAACCGAAACACTGTTTTACCAGTGTTTCACTTACTCATTACAAACAAGATTTTCAATTAAATACATTCCGAAATTCTGGAATTTCAATATTCTAGAAACTCCTCATCTTCACAGTTCCGAAATTTCTCAAAACGGCAGAATTTTCAGAATTTCTGTAACTTTGAGAACCCTTGAACTTTGAACTTGAAAATGTTTCAAAAGTTCGAAATTTTCCAAAATTTTCAAAAACTGTAACATTTCGAAAATTCATATCTCTAATACTCCAGAATAATGCAAAACTTCAGCACATATCCAAATTCGACAAAGCTTCAGGATTCCAGAATTTTAAAAATTACGGAATTTATAATTGTAAGCTCGAAAACTGAGGGAATTTGACATTTGAAAATATTTTTGACTGAACGAAACTTTCCTCTGAACACCAAAACTTCGTTTGCGTACTCACACAAAGCTGTAAACAATTTTCGAACGTTCGTGAGACTCATGATTTGTCGTCTCACCAAAATATCCGCGATGGAACAAAAAACGACTGAACTAAAATAGCTCAAAATGTGGGGTAGTCCGGTAAAAACCCCATTCTGAAATCGAGAAAAAAATATACTCAAATTCAATGATTTACGTAATTAGACGATCATCGCTAACTCTCAAGCATTCGAGTTTTCGGTTAGAGTCATTTTTGAGAGACTTTTTGACAAATTTAACAGTCACTGAGAGAAAACTATGCTCGGAATGATTATTTAACATAAAAGCGTGTGCAATTGCTTTATAGTGATGAGTTTTTTAAAGAAATAAGCTATTACTCACAGCTTCAATATTAAAATCTAGAACGGTTTTCATGTACATCGGACCGGAAATGATGAAAATGTAATGCACCCATATTCTTCCGAACGTAGTTATACCAATGGCCCACGTCTCCTTCGAAGTAATGATGGCCTTCCATGGTACTGGCATTCCCTACGCGAAAACCCATGACATTTTGGGTTCAATTAAGGGTTAATAAATTTTAAGCCTTACAAGTTTATAATTATGACCCTCTGTTCACAGTGGGAAAGATCGGAGCTATTTTGGCCATTTTTCCTTTGTAACTCTAAACCTTATAAGATTTTACAAACTCCGGCCTTATCAGGTTTTTTTCTGAAAAGCCTTGGAAGTTTTCTTATATTTAGTTACCTCATAACTTTTCAGGGAACTTGAGGTTTTTATAAGGTGCCTTATAAGAAATGTAAAACCTGAGGAACTTGTGAAATCTGCGGTGTGTCGATCGGACCGGGAAATCGAGAGAAACCGGGAATTCAATTTAGAAATTTTTGGACAATTTTCGAAGTTGAGGTAAAAGATTTAAAAATGTGTGCAACTGCAAAACTTTTATGGATTTTCAATAATTTTTGTGCATTTTTGTCCAGTTTAAAATTTCTGAGGCTTTTTTCGTATAATGTATCGTATTTTTGGTACATTTTCAGAGTTTTAATTAAACATTATTTTAAGAGTTTCCGAGAATTTCAGGGACTTGAGTTATTTTTTCAGATATTTCTTAATTTTAGAAATATTTTGTTGCACTCTGAAAATTAAGAAAAAAAATTGGATATTTTCGACTATTTTTCGTAATTTTTCGACTCTGAGAAAAAGTTGTAAAAATGTCTGAAACAGTAGTGAATTTTTCTTAATTCAGGAAACATAAAAAAGTTATTAGAAATCTCTAAAGTTTTGAAATTTCGGGTGTTTTCAGACTTCCGAAAATTTTCAAATTTTCAGTATATTGGAAAATATTCGGAACTATATCAAAATTTACGTAGAACTTTGTAAGTTTCATTAAAATTTTCGAAATTCATTCCAGGATTTTGTGATTTTTCGGAGTATTTTTATATTTTTGATTTTGAATTTGGTAATTTTATAAATTTTTCGTCAAAATTTCGTAGCACTCCGAAATTTGTGTAAAAATAAGAGATTTTCGGCTATTTTTCGTAATTTTTCGAATCTGGGTAAAAGTTTGAAAATTTTTTCAAACCACATTGAATTTTTCTTAATTTGTGGAACCTAGAAAAATCAATTAAAAATCTCTGGAGTTGAGAAAATTCGTGTCTTTTCAAGACTTTCGAAAATTTCCCGCAAATGAAAAATGACCAGGAATTCGAAAATCCCTGATCGATCGACACCCTAAAACATAAAAAGCTCAGAATTACAAGAATCACGTTTCAAATTTTATTTGAAACGTTTGAATTTGAATTGAATTTGAATTTGAATTTGAATTCGACCCACCCTAAAAACCCTGAAATCCCTACAAAGTCGACAAAACCGCGTATTCTCAAAAATAAATCGAAAAACTCTAAGATCCCGTAAAATTGCGTTGATTTGTGCCCCACTCCATTTTGAATTCGACCCACCCTAAAAACCCTAAAATCCCTACAAATTCGACAAAATCACATATTCTCAAAAACCAAAAAACTCTAAGATCCCGTAAAATTGCGTTGACGCACCTCGGTGCCCCCGACGACCTGGTTGCAGAGGCTGCCCTGGATGTAGCGCAGCTCCTGTTGCGAGATTCTCGGGTGGGTCGAGGGGCTGTCGTAGGCCAGGAAGTACCAAGCGACGCACCAGGCGACCCCGACGGTCCCGGTCGTGTAGAACACGTACTGCCAGCCGTAATTGGCGATGATGAAGCCGCAAATGACGTAGGTCAGGCCGATGCCGAAGCTGAACCCTGAATAATGACACAATCTAGAAGTTAGGGGGGTCTCAGCCCGCGACCTTGGGTAGTCGCAGTTGTTGCGCTCAACGAGACTTCCGAGTAGCTCGTAACCTCGAGCTGTTGCAGCTCGCGATCATAGGCTCTGCAATGCGATTCAAATGGAGCTTTAGTGCCCGAGATGATTTGCAGGGTCGTGGCCGGAGGAGCTACTGCGGGCTTAATCATGGCGCTGTGAGACTCAGGATGACCATTTACAGTAAAGCTCCTCTTATTGTCCACGGGCTGAATGGGACAATATTGGGGGAGACAAAGACGAAGAGAGTGGACAATGTGAGGGGCTTTGCTGCATTTCGTAAATTGTCGGAAATTCAAAAGGTGCCAAGTTCTATTTCGATGAGGTTTACTTCTTCTTCGCCTAGTTTGGTGGTAAAATGGAGCACTTGGCACCTTTTGAACTTCTAACCTCCAGTTAGGGATCGTTCGTAAACGATTTAAGCTTTTTTGATCAAATTGGGTTCGTCTGGCACTTTAGGAACGGAAAAATGGCCACCCTGAGAGAAACTGTTCTGTCAGTTATGAAAAATATGATTTTGAGGTGAAGTTGAAATTTCGGAATGTTTGGATAATTGAGAGAACAGTTTTAAGCGCCATTGGAAGCGTTTATGAATGGAAGAAGAGTGAACGAAAAGAGAAAGAGAGATGTGGATGAGGTTAGATGATGTAATAGTCAATATACAACGTTCGAGTCGAGATTCTGCCAACCGGAAGTATACTCGGCCTTTCTCATGCTGTTGAGCGGTTGCTGATGAGTATACCTCGCTGTCGGTCAAACCCGACCGCGTTCTGAGCTAAGGACCGATCAAAAATCAGTGTCAAAGTGAAACTAAGACAATTTTCCGTGTTTTTCACGAGCTGGAAAAGTCAATGCACGTTTAGCTGAAATTGGAGCAACAAATTTTATACACGTTAATGATGGTTTTTGAACCTTGGTGGTTTTGTACTTCAGGGCGTATAAAATCGGAATTAGGTGCAGAAGTTGGGTTAATTTTGATGTTTTTTCAATTTATACACTGCTAGAGAATTCGCATAGTTTTTTATCAACATAGAGACTTGTGGGATTTCTTGAAAAGTTAATTTTTTTTCGAGATGCGTAGTGTTATTTCATTTTACGGTGACGTTATTTCGGAGTTTCACTGTAACACATAAAATTGTGAAGAATTCTAAGATTAGAATGGAGGGGTGAAAAATGTGGAAACTAACCTTGGAAGGAAGACATGAAACGGGAACGCTCGAGTGGCGGGATCCAAAGACCGACCATTGCGTACATGGCGGGCCATGTCAGTCCCTGAAAATCCCGAAAATTTTTTAGTTATTTCTACGCAATAATTGCTTCTTTCGTACACAATTCACATCGATTTTCTGTTCAGTTTTTGTGTGGAGGCATTTATTTCGAACCCAGAAAAAAGTGAAATCACTTTTTTACTTCTTCATTTCACATCCCTGAGACTTCAAGGGCGGTTTCAACCCCAAAACTAACCCCATAAGTCCGACATTGATGGACAAATCTTCTCGTGAAATTAAAATGCATCCAAAATTGATGAGAGTTTATTATAATGATTCGGAAAATTACACTGGCAATGCCTTGGATGCTACGTAGAGCGATCATGAAGCCATAGTGCGTGACAGCTGCGGTAGGTATGAGCAAGCTGCACACGGCAGTGGCGAATTGCGACATTCCAAAAACCGTTTTCGTGCCAAATTTTTGCGTCAGCACGCCTCCGACCACTTGCGACAAAATGTAGCACCAAAAAAACGAACTGATTATGGCTGACTGGGTTGTGGGGCTCCAGTCGAATTCTCCCGGTTTCTAAAACATCGAAAAATGAAATTTTTGACCGATTTTTCGGTATGTGTGGAAAATTGTATGCACGATTGAATTTCTTGATAAAATCCCTGATAAGTGATTTCATCAGAATTTTAATATCAATGTAGAATAATTTCGTACATTTTCGCTTGATTCTCCAAGAATTATACCATAATACACCATGACATACGATGTTGTTGAATGAACAAATTTCTAGAGTGTAAGAAACTTACTTTTATTACGTAAATTACAAGCTCACTCTGCCAGAAAATTTGGGGGGGAGGGGGGGGGGGGGGTAATGCATACGTGGGTCAAGCAAAAAATTTGGAAAAAAGTGTTAACTGGTAGCTTTGAATGTGCAGGTAACTTCGAGAACGAAAATTTTGAATAAGAGCTATACAAATATGGAACTTTTGAGTTTTCCGAAAATTTTGGAGGTGCTAGTAAATGTAATATAGAAAGAAATTTTCGGTACATATTTAAAAATTACCATATCATCGTCCGTGAGTATAGAATCATTGGTTTTTGCGTTGCAACGTTCGCTGTCGGGCACTTTGCTGCTGTTGAAAGCCGATGGTTTTATTTTCACCATCGCTACAATAGTGATGTTGATGTCCGTGCGCATCATAAATGATACCAGGAAACCCGAGAAAGACATTAAGTACAATACCACTCGCGATGGTATTTTGTCTGAAAACGAGGAAAAATGCATAAGTTCATTCAACCTGAATGAAAGAACTCATTCCGGTGATTGTTTTGATCGAAAACCGTTCTATATTTCGTATTGCTTGGTGATACGAGGTTCTTTCACTCGATTTTGAATTAATAAATCGATTTAGAGGATTGGGAAATCAAGAGAAATTAGAAGAAATTAAAAGAAAATTTGAAAAAGCATGAGTGAGTCCAACCAAGGGCGTTTAAAAATGTTGCAAAAGTAATTATAGTTATGATTTAGAGTGTTGTTGATTTCGAACAAAATAATGAATTGTAGGTGTATTTTTCAATTATTTTATATTCTGTCTTGGATCAAAAAAAATTTTTTCAATAATCCGTAAGTTACCGGCTATTTTTCGAATGCGAGTCGGCTCTTGGAACATTGATTCTTCATATCTGAAAAAATGTTCACTTTTAAGATACGAGTATTCATAATTCCCATACTGATCATTTGGGAATGAAAATTAGTTACCTAAAAATAAGGGCGAATCTATTTTATATAACCTAAATCTTCATTGTACATTTAAAAAAAAATGTAAAGTCGTCAACTTGACTGATGATTTTTCAGTCAAGGAGTTTTAAAATCGCGATGTTTTTTTTTCTGGCCTACAAAATATTAAATTTATCATTTTTTGGCACTATTTTCGGCTTTATAAACTCTATAATATAATTTAAATTTGAAAAGTATATCAATATATTTTCTCAAGATGACGAAAATCTAATCGTCAATCTATAAAACTTCATTAAACACTCCTGAACAATGATAAACAAAAATTACAGCGTTATTTTTGCTGTCTATAAGTTACGAACAAAATTGCAACTCATGGAGCTAGTTTTCCCAACTTTTCTAGCGAACTGAAACTACTCTTAACTGAGACGATGTGTATCATGATATGCAGTGTGTATTATTAATCGATGTTACGATTAATTATGTATTCCTCAAGTTATATGTACTTGTGGAATTCCAGAAAATGACGACTCTTTGAACAAAATAAGTATCGTAAATGTCTATAGACTGTACAAGTGAAAAATTTCTCGTAAACTCCACGATTATCCAAAAAAAAATTAAGGAAGAACATCTGAATATTTTAGTTTTTATCCGAGTTTCCAACTTCGGAGTTTCATGTTCGAAGCTGCAATCCTGCTTTAGACTATCCATTTTTTAAACTCCACCAATTTATCATTTACCTATGAGAATCGTCCGATTGTGCGCTCGAATTCCCCATGACTGTCGTGTTATCGTCGACTGGCAGCCCCGAATTCAAGGATCAGCTTGGATTCTATAAAAAATGTCCTCATCAAGTTACTTCTGAAACCACTGAAATAAATTTCAAATCGCCAGTATTACAATCAAACGACAGTACAAGTCGTTGGATAATGCATCATTTTCTCCCACCATGTTGGGTAATATAATATTATTGTACGATATAGATAAAATTTTGAAGTGTAGTAATAAATTTAAAAAAACATCCCCATCGGAACACGATGTGTATTATACATCCCTGTAATATACGCCATGTTTCTCATTAAATGTCAAATAGCATGACAACTGACAATAATATGCAATATGACACGCCAGGTAATATGACTCGCCGTCAATTTTCTCTGCTCATTCAAATTACCTCGAGTAAACACGTGGTTTCTCGTAATTACGAATAAACCGTGCTGACTTTTCGAAAGTCGCATTTTCCGAGTTCAGACAAGGAAAATGGCCTGCTAATTCTAATACAAATTAACTATGTAAGGTAAGTGTGGGTAATGCCGCCATCGTGTGGGTATTATCCGCCCAGTCTATTTATTAATCCGTTTGCGATCAGAACTCAAAAAAATATTCGCGAACACGTAGTTTATTGCCTAAGACACTTTTTCACGAATATTTTATTTAGTTTCGATCGAAAACAGATTAATAAATAGGCTGGGCGGATAATACCCGCACGATGGCGGCATTACTCACACTTACCTTACCTATGCCAATTTTCTGAAGTACTTGCAGACAAATGGTAAGAAAGTTTAACAATCCATCACTGTATAAAGGATGAAAAATCGAGGCTCATTTTCTCATGAAATTAGATAGTAAAATAAGCCTTACAGCAAATTGTGCTTTTTTCCACCTTTCCTATTATATTCAATCAACATTTTATGTCGCACAAAATATTCCTGAATCGTGCAGAAATGATGATAATGAATATCTCGTAAACGACGAGAAAAATTTAATAAACCCTGAATCGATGGGGAATTTCCATAGCAATCTTGGCGTTCCTTGAGGGGTCGTGAAAATGGTTCAGATTCAGGGTTGAAATGCCTGCCCTCGTTCCCGTGACATTTACATTTTTCTCGTCCATTCTTTATTGCATTATTGAACATTTTTCTAATTCTTCCCTTTTTCTAATGCTCTTTTCGTATACAACAAAGCGGCTCTTTATCCATTTATGAATTGATTCGAACTTGAAAAGAATTATCATAATCACTCGAGAAAAGATGATCGTAAGAGAGTGCGGTATTCAATAAAATTTGATTTCATATACGTATTCGTTATCTTCTCGTAATTAAGATAGGCAAAATTAAGGAAGACTCGATTCATTTGAGACGTACAGAGAATTCTTTGATGAACTTCGACAAATGTCGTTTTTGATAGCAGATCTTTTATGACAAATTTAATGGTTCTTCGTATTTGCAATTATGACAAAAAAGGTTTAGAACAAAAATTGACGATTTTTATACGTTACACAATTTGCAGAAAATGAAGACAACGTGAATTACATGAAATAGAACACATTTTATTTGTGTTACAAATGGAAAATATCATTTGCACACGATGAAAATGTTTGATTCTGTAGATTTTGGACTTGATGAAACTAATGTAATAACAGTTTGAATTTTTTGACTTTACCACCATAGAGATTGAGCTTGACATTTTTACTGTACAGAACATTTTTATTGATCGTATTTTTTCTGAATCGATATCAAAAAAATTCGGAATAAAACAACGATTAAGCTCAATTGAACGTTGAGTATTTGAAGTCAAGGCATTTCAATTGAATATTGGATTATTTATACCATGACTCGATATGAACGGATATTTTCGTGATCTAAATAGATGAAACATCAAATAAACGAGTGTATTAAAAATTTTTTTATTTTTGGCATTGATCACACGTGACAAGTGCAATACGGTGTATAAGGAGTCGAGCAAATTTTTCTGTTTCGAAAATTGACACGTCAAAGATCAGTTTCCTGTTGACTATACAAATTTTCGAAATTAACCTTGAATTAGTAGACATTAATTACAGCTTACTGGGGAGTGGAAATTTTTAGAAGTTCAGAAAAGTTACGAAATTCCGAAATGATTATCTATTATCTTTACGATTATAATCTTTAAGGGTGCGAGTCCTAGAGAGTTTGTCACATCTTCAAATTAATGGCGTATGAGTATTATATGCAATTCTAAAAATCCTTAGAAATAACAAGATTTTGAGTAGTTGCTGAAACTTTTTCAAATTCGTGAAATCCTTTAATATTCTTGAATTCGTAAAGAAAAAAATGAACATTTCGAATGATTAAGAATCATTTACAAATTACGAAAAAGTTAGGAGAATTTTCAAAGGTTGAAAAATTCCTGAATTATTTTGATCGGTGCAAGTTCTGAAGAATTTCAAAATTCTGTAATTCCTCAGAAATACTACAATATTGTTAAAAATTTGTACGTAAGTTCCCAGGGTTACTAAAATTCCTTCGTATTTTCAAAAACTCGTAGAAATCAATAAAAAATCGTGAGTGTTCTCAAAAATAATTGAAGATTTCAAAGATATAAATCCTGCACCTACAAAAATTCGAAAAACACAAAATTTTGATACGAACAAATATACAATCAAAATGGTATTACACTTTCTTGACGTATACTTACAAACTGCGTATGGAAATTAAAAGGCTGATTTTTCTTTTCAATTTAACTCGCATAATCTTCGTAAAATGACGTGTAATATCACTTCGATTTACATAAAATGTCTTGAAAATCGATTGAGTTTGAGGAACGCGAACGTCGAAACCGGCACCACTGGAAGCAACTGGAAGTCAAACCTGTCGAACTGACCACGCGGCTTGTCATTTCCATTTGCCCTCCCACTCAAGTGGTTTAGATAATAAATAATTCCCGGGGAACTTGCGCGCGCGAATTTATTTATTTTCGCGGAATATCAACAAAATCGTCGACGCGATCAATCAACAAAAGTATCAGTTTTTAAATTTTGACATATTAAATCGTTGGTATACATTACTTAGCGAGATTTTCAGTTGTTTCCAGGCTTTTTTGGATTATGGCAAATTATTAATTTTGGATTTTGAGAACAATTTTCTTGAATCGCGAAACTTAGAATTTTATTTAGAGGACGACTTATGAAATTTAATGATTTTTTCGCACGGTTTACGAACGTTTAAAATTTTCTAACATTTCCAAACTTCCAATTTCGTGAATCATATCCTACATAATAACACATTAATTGAATTATTATAATAAATTTTTTACGTGATCGTAAAATGTTTGTTGAAAAATTATAACAATCACAAAAATTCTACCATAATTTACATAATCGAAACATAGTGCAAGATACACATCTTAGGAAAGTAATTAAAAATTTCGTAGCTTACATAAGTACATTTGATAATGATTGAACATCGAAATTTTCGATTTCACCTTGGATAAAGTTGTGTCACGAGTATTGATTTTTCAGAATTTCGTGACTTTTGAGATAATTAATTATTTTAATTCAAATAAGTCACATAAGGTGTAAATTGATTGGAAATAAGTTCAGTAAGATTGATTCAAAAATGCAAAAGAGTATTCTCAGGAAGTTTGCTTGTAACAAAAGCATTCAAAACCAAGCGAAAATTTTCCTCTAATTTTCCGCACGAGATCTGATAATTCCAATAATGATGAAATGTTGCACAACGCGAAACAATTCTGTTATTATATCTGGGAATGGAAAAAAGATGCAAATCTGATATTTTTACAGTGGTTTTCCAAAAATAGCTTGTTTATTTCAACTCGTAAAATAACATGGAAAAGGTGAAATTTCGGATCGATTTTCTTTCCGAACGTCATGCAACTGTGCACGAGAATCTTTTACAACTCGATCGTGTGGTTGTTATGCATTTATGTAGGAGAAATATACATATGTACGAGTTTGTAACGATTCGCGACAGGAAGGTTACTTTTCATACATCGATTACAAACAGAAATTCCACGGAGTAACAAGTTCGAAAATCAATTTTAAATAAAGTTTGATTATCATGTCGAATCTAATGAAAATAATAATAACTTCAGGGATAACATTAATTTAAATAATATACGAAAACTTTGAGTAAAGGTCAAATTGAAAATACTTCGATCGGAAGTAAAAAGGGCATATAAATGTTTCGCGATGAAAATGAAACAAATGATTTATCTCTTTTTTACTACTAAATTTTGAATAATTACCTTTTAATTTTCCGATCTGTCATTAAAATCAATTTTAGTTCGAGTTAAAACTCAAACTTTTGCAATCCTTATTTCTAGAATATTCATAGCAAAATTCACGAATTTTTAAAAATACAGAATGATTGAAAAAAGGTAGAAAAATGCATGCAAGCGATAATATTTAACTAGGTCAGTTACCTACTAAAATTGCACATTCTTATCTAAGAAAATTGCAATAAATTTTTGCGTAAAATTTCTGATTACAATTATATGTTTAGCGATGACAATTACGAAACGAGCATCATTACGCAAAATCGCGTAAAATCAGACAGATTAAGCTCGACGTATGCTCTAACAATTTGTAATTGGTCGTTTATGAAGATTCTCCAAAAAAATGAAAAACTCGGACTTTCTAAAATTTCTACACATATTCTCAAAAACGTCTCATAATAAAATTGAACAAAAATCGAATTATGCACTATAAAACCATTCACTACACTTCCTTTATAGGCGTGGAACTCAAAAAAGCGTGTCCCTATTTCTATACCATTCCAAAGAAAATAAGTACAAAATAATTTTGAAAAAACTTCCGCTCGAAAACAATGACTCTCGTCTAAAAACTGACCTACAACCGGCGATCAAAATTTCCACGCCATCACTTATAACTCCTCCATAAAACCCTCATGCAACTTTCGATTACGATGACGTTCAGTAAAGTCGCGATCACAAAATGAGCTTTCGCGTCATTACGTAAAATTGCGTAAAATCCGATAAAGCTCGATGACTTACTCGGCAATAGAAGCGCAACTTTGCTGCTCCAAATCCGAAAAGGGCGAAAGCACGATTTGCAGTTTTCGACATGATACCGATTAATGACTGTTCCTCCTTTTTTCCTCGTTCGATGACATCCCCCGCGACACATGCACCGCTCGGACTGGTTTATTTATATTTATTTTAATTATCACTCGTGGAGAGAAAAGTGCCCATTCCCCGAGTTATTGCGCTCACTCGTTTCGCCGGCAGATCGTCATTGTTCAGCGCGCGAATTACGTGCGATTTTTACTCCTGTGGCGTTTTTCGACTCGGGTTATCATGGTGCTCTCGCATCAGCAATTCGCGAGAGTTTGCGCAGATCGAGGCGAATTTGCATTTGCGGAGGCTTGCGTTATTTTTGTGGGATCGATAGAATGGGATTTGAGACACGCGTGCGCGGCGTTTTGAAATTACGCGCCCTTGTCGAACCCTTTTAAAGGTGCACAGTGTACAGGATGTTGGGTATTTGGTGCATGTTTTGGAAACAGGCGATTCTTTGTGGAATTCTGAAGATGAAATTTCGTAAAAACTAAAAATTCATGGAGTTATTGACATTCGAAGCCGAAAAATCAGCGCGCGGTGTGGATTCAAGAATTTTCAGAGATTTGAAAAATTGTAATTTTTTTTATTGTTTACTTGTATTTTCGTTAATTTTCAAGTATTGCGGAATTTTTTTTCTTTTCAAAAAATTTCTGGAAAGTTTTTTGCAAGTTTTGGAAAATTATAATTATTCATAAAAACTTTTGGAATCCTTTAAGATCGTAATTGTGAAAATTTTCTGTGAACTTTTGAGAATTACTAAAACAATTTTAAATGTCGATTATCAACAAATTTTTAAAAATTTTACAATTTCCTTTTTTGCGAATGTAACCACCTTTTGAAATTTCATGGTATTTTTTAGTTTCAATTTAGAGACTTTAGACGAAGTTTTCTCATTTTATCTTCAGTGTCCGATTTCATTTTGTTGGCACGATCTAAATTTTCATGGCAATTTTGCCAGAATAATCACCGGGGCGTATTAGAAACGAAATTGCCAGTGTCTAACTTGATTATCAAAGCATTGCGCGCACGTGTTCGATTCAAGGCCTCTTCTAATGCATGTCAAATGAAGCTGAAAAATGTATGAAAACTATGGAACATTGCAGTGTATAATTGTTTTGTCGATAAATTCAGTGTCTGACGGTCAGGGAAAACCTGGAAATCAGGGGAGAATTGTTTTTATCCATGGAAATTCAAAAACACGTAACTTCGAAATTACATTTGAAAATACTCGTGAAACATTTTCATCTGGGAAATTTCCAAAAATATTTCTGAATTTGAGCAAAAATTTTCAGGCTGCACATTTCGTAATAATTTGAGTCGCGGTTCAATACTTAGCCGTAAGGCTCATTTTCTATCACACTTACACGAAATATTGAGCCTTACGGCGAAGTGAATATAACGGTTTTTTCCGTTGTAAAGCAGATTTATAAATTTTAATATTATTGTCGCATTTTAGCTTCTGTTTTGATTGAATTTTAATTCAGTTTTTATCTACTGTATCTTTTATAAAAAAAAATCATTCTCAATCATTTTTTCGTTCAATTTTACATTGAACACACCCCTGGCACCCGAAAATTTTGAATTCGGTGCTTTCAAGATGGCGTCGACGCGCGCGCATAAAACATATTCAAAATTCAAATTTGAAAGCACCGGAAGTCGCGGCAAAAACGATGTACGTATAAAATTGCATTCTCAAATCCTGAAAAAGCATGCAAAAGTCAGTGCATATACTGTTTTCGCTCATGAAACCACAAATAAAACAAGTTGTCATTCTTCAAATGTCGGCTAAACAGAAGTTCAGCCAACCGACGACCGCCTGACTCCGCCCGATGGCGCCCAACAACCGTTTTCAAATCTCAAAATATTGAAAACTTCAAAATAACAACAAAAAACTGACAAAATGCAACAATATATAAAAATGTCATAACAATCAAATATATTTCATTTATTCCTTGACGGAATCCCTATCAAACCGTTATAATCGCATTAAAAAATAACAACCCCCCCTCTTGCATCCTCTCCCGCAAAACGTCTTCGTAGTTGGCGGAAAAAAAATTCGCGACACGCGTCCCCGAATAATCGCCGGTGAACCAAAACAAAACAAAAAACTCGAAGAATCCCGGAAATCGGTTAAAATGCCGAAATCCGTGGTCGCGGTGATGATGGAAACCAAAAGTAGGAATAACAGCCGGGAATCGCTGCCATCGTGATTTTCACCTCCGCAGGTTTCACTAGTAACCTCAATTTGTTACCGTTATCCGCGTGCCAGCCCGAAAAGCACGCATCTCGTTACGTAAATCTGCGTAAATCCATTCATTCCGAGGAACCTCGGTTGCGAAAGCGCCTAGTATCGCTGCTTATCTTCCTTATAATTCGTCTCGCTCTTTCCTTTTCGTTTCGTTCTACCTCGTAAATATCTAATAACGTCGAAGAATCTCCACGTCAGCCTGAATTAATCGGCCCCTTCCTGCCCCTTCCTCTGGGACACTCTGGAATTCGTTTCGTGCATTTTTCTAGTTGCCGTTGCAACGCCACGCTCAGTTTTCCGCGGCTCTTCGACGGGGAAAAATCATCTACGAGAATTGGAAAATGTGGCCGGATAACGTGGGGATCAAGGCGATCGAGATTTATTTCCCGGCGCAATTCGTGGAGCAGAGCGACCTGGAGGTCTATGATGGGGTTTCCAAGGTGATAATTTAGAATTTTGTACACTCGTTTTTTGGGGTCAGTTTTCGAGAGTTTTGAAAGTTTTTGTTTTATGGGGTGAATTTTAATTACGCAAGAGAAATCATGTGTATTATTTATATTTTTTAATTTAGTTTTTCATTTTTTAATTTTAATTCGATTTTTTTTTATTCTTCTTTCAACAGACTTAAAGCCCAAGATAATTTACAAATGATTTCTTTTTTCACAGTATAATTGAAATGTTGACATAAATTTAACTATGTATTAAAATACTTGTTTTTGTACTCAATTTTATTTGCCCTAGTATACATCGTATTAAGTTAATATTTAGATGTTTATTGCCTAATTTTATTAACCTTGTCTTATACATTTTTTTAATTAACTTTCTGAAATCTTGAAAATTGAAACCTTTTTGGTTTATAAAGTTTGAAAACATAAATAAAATAATTCAGTTTCTGAGTAACTAATAAATTGCGAATTTTTAAATGCTAATTATAATTTTTTTAAATTTGACGGTATACGAATTTAAAAATCTAAGGATTTGGAGGAAAAATTCAAGTTTACAAGTTGATTAGTTGAAAAAAATATAAACTTCCTACAAATTCTCGAATATTAATATTAATGTTATTCGTAAATATGTTCGTACGTTACTATTAAATAATATATATTTTTCCTAGGGCAAGTACACCTTGGGCCTGGGCCAGTCCCGCATGAGCTTCTGCGACGACCGCGAGGACGTAAACTCCCTCTGTCTGACTGTCTTCCAGCGCCTCCTGGAACGCCACAGTATAAAACCCCAGGACATCGGTCACCTTGGTGTGGGCACTGAGACCCTCCTGGACAAGTCGAAATCCGTCAAGTCCGTCCTGATGCAACTCCTAGAGCCCCACAATTGCACGGACATCGAGGGCGTCGATTCCACGAACGCCTGCTACGGGGGCACTGCCGCTCTCTTCAACGCCCTCGCCTGGGTCGAGAGCAGCGCCTGGGACGGCAGGCTCGCCGTCGTCGTTGCCGCCGATAACGCTGTCTACACCCCAGGAAGCGCCAGGCCCACTGGCGGCGCCGGCGCCGTCGCAATGCTGATCGGGCCTGACGCCCCGCTGGTTATCGACCGGGGTCTTCGCGCCTCCTGCTTCAGGAATGCCTATGATTTCTATAAACCCAACTTTAAGTCGGAATACCCAGTCGTGGATGGTCAGCTCTCGATCCAGTGCTACCTTAGTGCCCTGGATGACTGCTACAGGGGCTATAAGGCCAAGGCTGGGAAGCTGGGGAACAAGAGTGTGGACTTGGAGCACTTCGACGCGTTCCTTTTTCATTCACCGTACTGCAAGTTGGTGCAGAAGTCCTTCGCCAGGATGGATTTTATGGATTTTTTGGAGAGCGGAAAAGCGGGCCAAGGTGGGGTGGGAAATGAATGATTTTTTGGAGCATGAGACTTTACATTTCAATTTAAGTTTGAAATTTGAAATTTGATATAAAAAAAGATTAACATTTATTGTGTATAAATTTTTATGATATACAAGTTTTCAAACAAAAAAGAACTGATTTTGTTACAATTTTTGTTTACATTTGTATGAATTTTGAGAATGAAAAATTATGAACTGATTAATTTTTGAGTATGTAAATTTTCACTTCAATCAAATTAAGTGCAATTAAAGTATTAAAATTATACACCAAAAGTGAGGACAATTTAAAATCTACGATTAATTGATTCCAAAGGGAAAATAATTGAAGATTGTGAATGCGTAAAAAATTACCAAAGCATCAAATACAGAAAAAGTTGATGAAGTATGCTAATTTTGCAGCATATGCTAAAAAATCTAAAATTCTAATTCACAGATAACAATTTGATGTAAAATTGAAAGTAGCGATTTCCTTTGAATAACATTACTAAAAATTCAGTGAATAATGCATGGTCCAAAATTAGACTTCTTATCAATTTAAAAATGTTCGTGCAAAAAAAATCGTGTCAAATAATATTTTATACTTCGTTATAATTGATATTAACTATATTTATTTCTATTTTCAAGGTCATTGGACCCAGGACTTGGAGCGTTTCCGAAAACTGAAACCCGAAGAAACATATTTCGACAAAGACGTAGAAAAAACTTTTATGAAGCTCAGCGAGCCGGGATTCGAGAAGAAAACTAAACCGAGTCTCTACGTCGCGAATTTGGTCGGAAATATGTACACGCCTTCGGTTTACTGCGGTTTGGTTTCTTTGCTCGTGAACAAAAACATTGAAGAACTTGCGGGAAATAAAATTGGAATATTTTCCTACGGTTCCGGACTCACTTCGACGATGTACAGTTTGACAGTGACAAAAAATGTTGGTCCGGATTCGGATTTGAGGAAATTGGTTTCCAAGTTGGGATACGTCAAACAGCAACTGGAGCAGAGGAAAAAAATGTCGCCTGAAGAATATTCCAGGTTGAAATTATTTATTCACTCAGAACGTAATTTAAATTGACATTTGATCTGGTGTCAAGAGGAATTTTTTTTGTATTTTATTTCTTCGTAATAACTTACGTGATAACTTCTTACGTAATAACTTCTTCATTACGTTACAACAATTTAATTTTGTAAATGAAAATCATTTTTTCAGGGTGCTGGATGATAGGGAAAAAAATTGTCACACCGTGCCATTTCAGCCTCGAGGAAGTGTGGACCACATGTTTCCTGGGACGTTTTATTTGACGAAAGTGGATGAAATGTACAGGAGAACGTACGAAAGAACGCCACCCCAAAATTCGTAAAAGAGAATTTTTCCTTTACGAGTACAAAAAGTGTTCATTCGCATTGCTTCTTTATAAAAACTTGGAAATTCTAACTTCAACGGTCACTGGAGCCGATTGACTAATTTACTTCAAACCAAAAAATGTTTTTTCATCAGATAAAGTAATTTTTTGTTCTTTTTCGAATCGAAGCAAAAGTTCGAAAAATTGGAGGAAATGAAATTTCTCCGATTTTTTGGAGGAATATAATTTTTTTGAAGAAAATAAGTCGAGTGGCGCAGAGATCATTCGAGTTTATTTTTTTTGGAAAGTCGTTTGCGTACTACGTATTTTAAGAAGTTGATAATTATGACGATTTTTTGATAATCTTGAATTGATTTCTATAAAATAGTTTCATTAATGATGATTCTATAGTATTTATAAGAATATTAAAGTGCTTTATAACTTTTGTGAAATTCTAAAATACGTTATTTGACTATGTAACTTTTTTTCCAAATTGTTTGCAAAAAAAGACACTTTATAATATTTCGTTGTATAAGTAATTATTCATGATTACATGAATTATTGAGTAATCAAAAAATTTTAATGGAAATGAACAAATAAAAACTAGATATTAAATTCGAAAAATTCTCCCTCTATACATTTGAAAATTTTTTCGAAATCTTGATGAACATTAATGAACATCCATATTTCATACAACATATTTCCTAAAAAGTTGAAAAGAAATCAGTGGCGCAATATTCAAACGACTTTCGACTCCTGGAAATAGCAAATTTACATTGTAATGAAATAGAATGCAAAGTTCGCAAGTTCAAGCTTACGAAATATCGTCAATTTTTCTTTTTTGTCATATTTGAAGATAACGAAATTTCCATTTTCTGTTCACAATTCTTAGACGAAGCTTCAAAAAATGACTGATAAAAAATGAAACCGCGTCAATTTTGCATTTTTTTTTTTGCATTGCAAAATTTGCGACGTCCCAAAATTGGATAAGGTTTTTTTTAAATGGCCTTCAATCGTAACTTCCAACTTGCGCTAAAAACGGCATTCATTCAAAGAACTTTTCTTCTCCAAGTCACAATACTGTTTTTTATTTGCAGTATTTATTGTTTCGCATAAAATGCACTTTTTTTGAAGAATAACTTATTGTACATTTTTGGAAGGTGCATTTTATGTACGGATCGAATTTATAGGGTTAAGAAATCAAGGTAGGAAAAATATATTTGTATAAAAGGTGGATGCATTTAGGATAATTTTTATACAGTTTTTGAGGTTTTTTAAATCGAGATTTATTGCGGATGTTGATGAATATTGTATGGAATAAAAATGATTTACTGTTGAATCTTGGAGTTTTTGATGTGTAAACGTCTTTAATTTCATTTCTGGTATGGGTCAGTATGGGCTATCGCCGCCGGCCGCGTAAGACGTGTAAGGAATGAAAGTGACCTCACAGCGATCTACGCATTGAGAACACAATTTTACTGAATTGTTAGAAATGAAATTTTTCGATCGGTTGAAAATTGGTTCCTGTTGAAAGGTAAGTACAAAAACTCCGTTTTTAAGAGATTCTGTAATAATTCATTTTGTCCATATTTTTACCAAATCACAAAAATCATCAGCAAAATTTCCCATCATGGAAAATACCGGGAGAGCAGAGTCCATAGTCCATATATAGGAGGTATTCATTCACTTCTTCAATAATTTACCGAAAAAATTTTTGTCATTTTGTATCAGGGGGCTTATTCTCACATGCGGTCATAATTTCATAAGAGGTATTCTTGTTTTTTAACTTTTCGTAATTCTTGAAATTTGATTGAGTCTTGATTTTGTCAGAGGAGTGTAAAAGCGTAAACGGAAAAAATTGTAAAATTAGACGAAGTTATACTTATTATCTGACATTATATTTATCATTATTATATGTATTTAATTTATACACGTATAAATTGCAATTGTTTTTTGCGTTAAACGAAGTGTTGCAAACAATTAAGCTTGGGCAAATAAATACACATATAATAATATAATTATTTACAAAATCATTTATTATAATAACTCATATCAACATCTTTTTGCGTCAATAAATTCTCTCATCAAGTAAACATTTTTTTTATGATTCGATTTTCATTTTATTACTGTACAAAAATTTACTCTTGATCACTTTTTTCTTCACAATCCCACATAAAAACATCCATTCCATTAGCTGCGAGAAAAATGTTTTTTTGGGGATGAACAGCTATAGAAGGAGTCGGATGTTTTGTCGGTTGGTCACTGGAAAATTGAGCCACGACTTTTTGTGTGGCCAAATCCCAGATCCATAATCGTCCATCCATGGACCCAGAAATTATATGGGCGTCCTTATAATCAGTGCTGGATTCGATGCACAAATCGGTCTTTCCAAGTCCTAGGAACTCGCCAAGCAACTCGCCGGTGTCTTTGTCCAGGAGTCGAATTATTCCGTCAGCGCAGCTTGAAACCGTACATTGACCATCTCTTGTGAAATTCGTGCAGGTCACAGTGTCTGAAAATTATTTCAATTTCGTCAGTCGAGAGTCAAAGTTTTTGAACGAATTGATGTAAAAACGTTTCATTTTTGTACCCCCTAAACAATCGGTGAACATTTCTCCGAGACGAATGTCATAACGACGAATTTTTGTGTCTACAGAAGAGGCTAGAATTTCATGGTCGGAAACTCGCACACTGGTGATGGCATCCTTGGCATCATTAAGAGTTTGCACCGGGTCAAAGGACCTTGAACGCACGTCCCAGCACATGACTTTGTTGTCCCTTGAACCAGAGACGATCAATGATGATTCCTCGTTGAACCTGCAATCATTGTTTTTACACCATTTTAATAAATTTAAATTGAGTTTGGGAAAATTTCACAAATTACTCATGTTCTTAGTTAAATTCAGTCGATGAACAATTTAGGGTTTGAGATGACATTATTTATGAAATTACATTACATTGAAATTACAATTATTTATGAAAATCCTGGAATACTTTATGGTCATAACTGCAGCTGCGTGACCCCGAAATCGTCTCGTGGGCGTTCCTGTGGAAACGTCCCAAAGGATGATGGATTTGTCAAGGCCACATGACGCGATTTGTCCACTGTCGCAGGATGCACAAGCGTCCATAACTTCATCCCCATGACCGCTGTATGTTTTCATATGCGTTCCTTTGTAAGGGTTCCATAATTTCACTCGTCTGTTGGAGCTGCACGTCAAGCAATATTGACCATCGACTGGAAATTATTCAACAAGTTAGATACAATTTTTCAGCCGTAATGGATAATTACAGCAAAACTCGTCGTATTGTCGCTATTTCCATCTATGTATACGACAGGCGACAAAGATGGAAATAGTGATAATACGACGAGTTTTGCTGTACATCGTTAATTGTTGAACTTTTTTAAAATTTATTTAATTAATCTTAGTTACATTTAAAATAAATTCTACTTACGATAAATAGTTTCATTGATTACATTTACGGAGAATATTCATGGGTTTTGTTTTTTGACCATAGTTTTATGGAATTTTCAGTTTGAAAATATACGAGGTAGATTTGTAAATAATGAATGTGACAATTTACCGCTGAACCTGACGGCTCTTATAGCTCCTTGATTGCAGTTTATAGTTTTTACAGAATTGCAATCCATTATTTTGTGTTTTTCACGTTTATTGGCGTTTATCAATAGATATGTATGTGCATTTAATAATCTTTGTTTATTTACATTTCCTGAGTTCCGTTCTTTTAAATCGAGATATATCGAAATTTGATACAATCGAAAAAGATCGACATATATATATATATCGATTCCCCGTTCGCAATTCAGTAGCGGCTAGATTTGAAAGAACCCGCTCCGTTACAATTTTTGCGAATTGTGTCAAATAAAATTTTGATATTTCTAAAAAAAAAAAAAATTCATCTGTTACCACTTATATTGAAGTCACGTTTGAAATCTCGAATATATTTTTTTCACGATTCACAAAATAATAACTATTTTTGGTTCAGACAAATACACTTAATTTAGAAAAAAACATTTACATTGGTAATCAAACGCAAACAATTTCAATAAAAATGATTGTATTGAACAATAATATCATATAATTATGTACAATTTCAATTTGGCTTTACAAAAACGGTCGTTATAATAACTCTAATAAAAAAAACTTTGTAAAACCGAAAAAAGCAGTCGTCAATAAACATACTGCTTTGCTAGGGCGCGAAGAAATTTTGCTTTCCTTATGTTTGCGGCCTCTCGCTGAATTTCCTCATTGTTATTGGAATTTAGTTCCAACAATCCAATCACTTTTATCTGAAAAAACAATTTCTTATTCAGTTTGACATGTATAATTGTCTTAACTCTTGGGAAATCATATTTTGGTAATTTTATATTTCCTTGATAAAACGGATAAAACAGATCAAATCAACAAATCAACAATTTCAATGAAAAAGGTTAAACATATCATAAGTTACCGCAAGTTGTTTTCTGTGATGTTCCCCGCGTTTCGTGTGCAATTGTATGAGATACTCCAAAATCGTGGTGTCCCAAATACAATGGTAATAAGCATCCATGGCATCCGAAGAAGCGCAACTTTTTTGGTCACTGGCAGCCATTTTGAAAGCCAAGGCGTAATCGACTTCCTCCAAAAATTGGCACAAAACCGCGGCTTGAGTGTAACATTGTAAATGAGAGCAACATTTGATCATTCTTCGATACACCAAATCGTCGATTTGAGTTCGAGGCACGGGTTGGCTGAAAAAATCGCTCGACACCATTGTTGCTTGCAAATAATATTTCATCGCGCTGTCGTAGTAGGCCAAAACTGTAAATGAAAAATTAAGTATTCGTCATTTACTTTGCGAGAATTTTGTGCTTTCTATAATTAGAAGACAACTTTGGAATTTTTGGATGAATTTATTTTCAGATTTCTTTTTTTAGAAATTTTACTATTTTAAAATACGAAATCATTTTTATTTTGTTTTTATTTTCAATTTTGACGAGTTGTGCATACAAAATTTGAAAATTTCAATATTTTGAAAATGTACAATACAATAATTTGCAAATTTAGAAAAGAATGTATACAAATTTTAAAAAATCCGGAAAGAGGATTTACAAATTGTAGGTTTTCAGATTATTTCCAGATTCGTTAGTCTCATTTCGGAAAAGTACAAAATGACAACAACAAAAAAAACAAAAAAAAATCTATTTACCATAATTGAGATCGGCCATAAGTCGAAGCCACTGAATATTGTTTGGGTGATATTTCAGTGCTTGGGTCAAAAGTTGAAAAAGGCACTCGCTGACACTTCTCACGTTGTAGGAATTGGCACTGAAAAAACCATAATTTCAGAAAAGTTAACAATTTACAACTTCTTTTACAGTAAATGATATAATGATCAACAGTTATAATAAAAAAATGATTTACTTCGGTATACTCCCAGGCCAAAGAGCGAGGTACTGGGTGTAAAGTTCCAAACTGGATTCGTCTCTCAAAACATTATGCAATCTCGACAGCAAAGATATGACAACAGTGAGAGACGTAGGTTCTCGTAATCTGCTCAAAGTTCCTAAAATAGTGGCCATAGAATCTCGAGAGGATGTCCCACTAGAGTTTGCACTGCGTTTTTGAGATTGTTCTCGAGCGGGTGCAAAAGCTGCCAAAACTGAAAAGAAAAAAAAAAGTCTATACTCTTCGACATACAAATCCAGACTTTCATTTTGCTTAATCCAAAAAATTCTGTTTTTGAATTCGGGTTTACAAAATCGTGCATGATTAAATTTTTACAACAAAAATTTGTCAATCCTTAAATAAATAGTTATTACAAGTGTTAGGAAAATGGTCAGGGAGGGTGACACAAATTTTTTTTACCCAAATCCCAAACTTCTCGGGGAAATTTCCGACTGCCTTTGAATTTGACAATATCCTGGCAAACAGCACTAATGGCCGCGGCAAACTCGGAATAACTCCACCGTTTTTCGATACTCGTCAAATAATCCCATTCGTTCATGTTGAGCAAAAAAACGGTACAATATTCGATAACTTCTTGTCGAGGAATGACTTGGTCCGTCGATTGCAGCGCCGCCAAACATTGTTTGCACCTTTCTACCATTTTCTGAGTGTCACCTATAAAATCATTGAAAATCATCATTTTTATGACCGTAAATAAAAGATGAATCTCTAATATTTCAATAGTTCGATGAATAAAAAATTTTTGTTCGACAGTTTTTCAAACTTTGTTATAATTGGTGAAAGTTTCTCAATTCCAAATTTTGCAAGTATAAAAGTTGTAAAACATAATAAGGCCCCGTTTTGAAAATCTGTACAAATCGAATAAATTGCAATCGAACAACAAAAAATTGCAATGTACGTACAAAATTCAGTCGCAGGCCACGAATGCAAACAATGCCAAATTTCCACTAACAAACTTTCCCAACTCAACAATTGACAAAGTTTGAAAGTTATGTTTTGTTTGGCATTTTGGGCGTGCGACTTGGCGTCTTCTTCCAGTTCCTTCAACAGTTTTTTCGAGCAGAGAAAATTTTTCGACATTGCCATTTCACGACTTTTTGCGAGAAGGACGTAGAAGTAGTCCTGGAGAAATCCTTTGGGATGGGCCATGACGACACTTTGGAGCGGTATCGGCAACTCCCAGCCGTTGTTTATCGTCCAAACAGCTTTTTTCAAATTTGTTTTTTCCAACTTTATCAAAGTATCACGAATTTCGACAGGATCATAGGATTGGATTAGACGTTGTTCGAGGTCGTTTATTTCTATTCGTTGACTTTCTGAAAAACAAGCATAAAGAAGACGAATTTGTCATTATGAAATTTAGAAAAAAGTGAAGTTTTTTTCAATCAAAAACTTTAACTTTAGAAAATTTAGAATAAGTGAAAATTTAACGAATTTTGGAATTGAACTGAAAATTTTTTGAAAATACACATTTCGAACTATTTGATCCCAGTTTGTGAATTTTGAAATTTCTCCAAAGGATACTTTTTTTTTTAATAGTAAAAAATTTGCACAGCTCCTTCTTTTTATCTACTCGAAATATATTTTTTAGAAAAAATTTTTGATTTATAGGAGTTTCCATTTTCTGTATTTTTCTAGATTAATTTTCTTCTCTTTGGTTTTTCTTTTTTTTTAAAAGTACGGCATTTTTTAGAATTTTGATGTTTTTTATGAATTTGAGTTTTAATATCTTCGCCCATTGTTTCGAAAAAAGTGCGAAGAAAAATACTTTTTCGAACTCACTTGTATAGGTAACACAAGAAATGCCCCAATCATTGTTCAACAAAAGCTCAGGTATTTCAATTTCCTCAGGACGAGCTTTTTTTTCAATTTCTTCAAGTTCTCGAGCATCAAAAAGACACTTGTAATTTGGTTCGTTGATGATGATCGACGCTAAATCGTCAATATCCCCAGACAAAACCAAATACAAGAAAAACTGCGATATTCTTTTTTTGTCCATCTCCGTCGCATGCTCCAAAACAGTATTTATAGCCTACAAAAATAACGAAATCATTAAAATATTCAAACAAAAATATCGTACAATACTTCAAGTGTTGGAATAAAAAATTTTGAATGCATATTTTTTGCAATCAAAAAACTTTTGAAAAACTGACGAGTTCACCGACTCCAAGTCAACATCAATTATTACATCATTTCAAATTTCAGAAACTGAAAAAATAAAAATAAAAATGGAAATCATTTATTATAAATGAAAAACGTTTTTGAAATATTGAAAACTAATTTCTCAAAATTTGCAAAAAAAATGTATTACCCAAAAAAGTGTCTTAAGACCGTCCATTTTAGCAGCTTTTATTTCTGCAACGTAATCTCCAAGAATAACTTGGTTTTCTAAAACTTTTCGGACAAGATTTAGGCACTGAATTTTGAGTAGCAAATCTCGAGCGACGACAATTTTTCGGTTGACCAAACCACCTTGAATATCGAGTTCTAAATTGTCCCTGTAAACTTGTGGTATTTCTCTCTTCACATTGTCTGCTATCAAAATTTGCACTATATCCTGAAAAATGAATTAATAACGCAATTATTCATCTTGGAAACATTTTCCGACAAAAACATGTACTACAAAATTTTGCTTACATTGTACTGGTCCTTAATGGAAGACATTAACCTCTGCGTAAGACTTGTTTGAACATTTTCTACTTCAACTCCGCAAGCCAAAAGAGTCCCATCCAATTGCTCTTTTTGCAATTTGCAATAGTTTGTTGTCGATCCAGCGATTTTTCCAAAAAATTCTTTAGCTTGGATTGCGTGCTCTTTTGCGGTTTGGTACTCTTCTCTTAGCATGTGAAACATTGCTAAATCATGGTTAATCTGTGAAAAAATTTAAAATTTTTAAATTTTAGATATTCAATAATTAATTTTCATTAGAACTTAGAAATTACATGGATTACGAAATAATTTGCTTATAAATACTTGAAATTACAGAAAAATTACGAATATTTTTTTTTTTAACATTTGGTATCAATTTTTATTTCTATGTTTGAAAATTTTTTAAGTTAAATTTTTTCTTGGTAAAATTCCAACCGAAATTTCAAGTTTCACTACCTGGCATTTTAACTCCTCTAACGAAATATCGATCATGTTTTCCCAGTTTTGTTTCACTTCTGTAGTGTCTTCGCCTAGACTTTGGAAAGTGTCGAAAGAAATAATTTTTGGATTGAAGTTTTCCAATTTCAAAATTTCATTTAAAGCGTTGACACTGTTTGTTGCCTGTGAATCCAATTTTCGAATAATATCTTCAACCATTCCAGGAGGTAGAAACATTTGTTCTGGAAGACTTGATCTACAATATAAAAAAAATCATCAAAACTTATGTCATTACTTCAAAATGCAAAAACGTGGAAATCTAAAATTCAAAATATAAAAAAACTACAGCATAATATTTCAAACATTCACTTAATCTAATTTAAAATTATCGAAACTTACATAAAATACTTTAATCACGTAATTTGCAAGATTCATTATAATTCTCATCAAATTTCGCAAAAAACTTTAGCTTACGTATGAAAAAATTGTTGTCTAATTTGCCTATTGTTCAGAGCTCTGAAAAGGATGGCCCTCAAATGCCATCGATGGTAAAAAACAATAGCAAACAATAGTTGATCTGATGCTGACTCTAACGGAAATTCTGGCAGGTTTGGAACATCCACAATCTTGTCCGAGGTGATGTAAAAAAGGTCTTGCAGTAAATTGACCTGAATCGTCAAGGGCAAATTTTTCTCTATAACGCCAAGGTCCCAATTTAGGAAAGCGACGACTTTCAGAGCGAGGATCTTCAGAGCCAGATTTTTGTGGCTCCATTTTGGCTGGACACCGTTGGTCGTGTTTTCATTCGAATCTGATTCTACAGTTACTTCGTTCTCTTTCGAGTCAAAAGTTAACGTTATAAATTTAACAATTAACTCGTACGCCGAAGGATCTAAAAAAAACAAAAAACAAAAATTCATTTTTGCGGAGGTGAAATGAGCATTAATTACAATAAATAAATACATGATTGATATAAACAATTATATTATTAATATTTTTGTATCAAATATTTTATAGTGGAGAAAAAATAATTTTGAATTATTATTTTACTTTGGTTCAAAAAGCATTGAACAAATTATTTGCATAATACACTATAAAATTGTTATTTATAGTATAATTTCAAATGCATCAAAAATCATAGTTTTCTTTAACAATTTTGAAATCCTGAGTTTGAGAAAATTACGTGGTAATTGTTCAGTTTAGCGGCTTCTGTCAAATATGGGTTTTAAATAAAAAAAGTAATGAATGGGGTGTTTTATATGGTAGAGGAGGGTTCTCCGATGCGGCGCATGCCAAATTTGAGTCTTTTTTTTTTAAATAAACATCAAAAGAGGGATTAAATAGTGGATACCTTGAACACGACAATTTTCGAATTTTCAGTGCTGGTG